>JAJOOS010024781.1:0-21220 GCA_029582725.1 Solanum chiquidenum
AGATGTAGTACTCGAAATCAGTGTTTTGACCACCAAACCACAAGAACATTTTCTTTGAGACGAATAACTATTTTGTGACATTTTCTGAGAAGAAAAAATAGAGGTGAACGAAAGAGAGATGCTGGAAGAACAATGGGTAGAATGAAAGAGAGATGCAGGAAGAACGAAAGAGAGATGTCGTAGACAAAACAACTTACAATCCAAAAATCTTACCTTTCGTTGGCGAAAAAACAATTTGTTGAGCAAGATCGCCGTAGAAAATCAGAGGAGAAGTTAATGGGTAAGTTTGGGAGAAAATGAGATTATCTAAATGGGAATGGGTAATTGGGTTAATTGGTACCAGGTTATCCAAGAGGGGGTCGGGTCATTGGGTTAAAATTAGGGAATAGGGTTGTTTTTAAAAAATCCGGGTAATTGGGTCAATTTGGATCAATTTTGGGGATTCCGTCTAATGAGGGGTAATTTTGGTGAAATTAGTAACGGGAGGGGTAAAATTAACTTCATTTTAACGGCGAGGGTAAAGTCAAACAATAAACCAAAGTTGGGGGGTATTTTTTACCCTTTTCCCTAAACTTACTAAAATAAGACAAAATCAAAATATCTAACTTGACATAAAAAAAATATTTAAGGAATAAAAATAGTATAAAATTTTATGTTCGGTCAAAAATTACGTGTCTACACATAATATATCAACGTGTCATTTAACTTGGGTTTATCTATTGTTTATGCCTGCAACTTTGGATGTGCACAAGTAGAAACTTAAATTTGTATATAGTTGACCAGTAGACACATACATTCTACTTGGCGTTCTACATAACAATTCACATCCTATGTGGTGTCCTATGTGTATTATGCCACGTAGAATGTGTGTCTACTCTGGTCAATTGTACTTATGTTGAACTCCTTTCAATTTGGATTTTAAGTTAAGAAATTGAGACTTCGGCAATGATTTATGAGCAAAAAGACAATTTAATCATGAGTGGTCATATACCGAACTAAAAGGGATTGTCCAAACTTTATTAGGAATACTCAATAATTTATCATACACAAGGATGAATTTGAATGTATATATGTTTATAAATAATAGTGATTGTCTTACTAGTTAATATTGTGTATACTAAGTTATAATTTTATATATACAATACATGATTATTAATTTTTATATATTGAAATACATAATGTCTCTTAAAATTTTATCATGTCCTTTAAATGTATATCGAACGCAATTTGAGTTGATACACTTGATATATACATGTACGGATTTATTGAGTTTTACTGCACTCTGAATTTGTATACATATTTTATACACACCTACAAGTTTGTTGCATGCATACAATTTGCTTTAAGTTTTATTGTCGTTTGATTTGCATACACATGTTGTATGAACCTTTTGATTTGGATATATATGAGATAATGTACATAACAATTTGTTCAATCTGAAAATAGTAGAACAAGTTGATTTGGTATACATGATATATACATCAGACTCAAATGGCAGAAAAGAATTTGTATATCAATCTGAAATTAATTATGTATATAACCTAAAAATAATCTTGTACACCAATCTAAAATTAATTATGTATACAATTTTAAAATTAATCAACATATATACACAAAATATGTAATGCAAAATTGAAACAATTATATACATTCAATTATATGTATTATGTATAACTAGACAAACTTTTTGAGATATAAATATTGTGAAAAAACCGATGTCGATACAATTATCTTCATTTATGTATATAAATTATAAGAATGTATACATATAGAATATACACTGAGTAAGTCGATTTGAAATACACATATATATTATAGAACTATATGTATACATTCAATTTAATATGGATAGTTTTGTGATATACATGTAGTTTATTTTTTGACCAGTAAATAATATTTCCCCCGTCCATATTTAATTGTCATGGTTTTCATTTTTAGAGTTAAACTATAAGAACTTTGACTAACATTTTATGATGTATTTTTACATCATATTAATATGTAAAAAATTGCAATTTATTGTACTTTTTGTATAGTTTTTAATGTCTGTCAAAGTCATATTTTCAAGGCTAATAACTCTCAAAGGTAAAATAGGAAAAATAATGTTATTTATGTACATGTTGGTTTTGTTTAAATGACAAGTACTATTAAAGATTATCTATTTTTAATAAGGATAACATACAAAAGGAACGTAGGAAGTATTTAAAGCCACACATATAGTTTGATTAAGAAAAATTAACTTTCTTGAATTTATCACAGAAAAATGTAAATGAGAGCAAAAATGAAAAAAAGTTCAAACATTTAACATAATACTCTTATATCAAATTTCAACATAACATACATAAATATAATTTTTTTTTAAAAAGGAAAAGTTAAGTTCATAACTTTATTTAACAATGAATTCTACTTCAATTTTAAAATTAGAATACTAACAAAATTATACGAACGTATTTTTTAGATTTGTAACGACCTGATTCCGTCGTTAGGAAAAAGCCAATGGGAAAGAATTGGAGCCAGAAAACTTTTGGGTAGTAACTTGGAAATTCCTAGCCTAGTCCAGATTTGGACGAAATATGAGTTAGTGGGGTCTAGGGAAATTTGGTAATGAATGAGATATCTAATTATAAAATTTATCACATGAGTGGATAGCTAAGACGTTAAGGAACCCATACGACTTTACGAAATCAAATTCAGGCAACTGGAACTCCCAAAATCGATCTTAGCGTGAACATGTTGTTTTAGAATGTCATGGGTTGAAGGTGTGTTGTGAAATGGAGGTTTCAAACTCTAATTCGACTCTCTGTTTCCGTGCAAGCCACCAGGGCGGGGCGGCTATAGCGGGACAGTCGCGACTTAAATAGGGTAAAAACCCCCAAAAACGTTATTTTCTGCATAAGTTTTTTCTTGAGAGCTAAGAAACGACCTAGAGATATTTCTTGAAAGTTTTCCACCTCTTCTAGTACTAACGGTAAAAATTTTACTCCCCTAATTCATTTTTCGATTCGTAGAACTTTGATTTTTGGGTAATTATTATTGGGGAAAGGTTTTGATATGAATTTAATGGTGGAAAAAGCTAAGTTGGGTATTGGGATCTTGGGTTTGGCCTAGGGTTGATAATTTCGATTGTAATCCGGGTAATTAAGCCTCGTTTATTGATCTGTGCATTAATTGTTTGTTTTTAGACCACGAACAAACGAAAAGAATCCGAAAAATGAAGATTCAAGTGCCTTACAGGGATTCAAGCTTGGTTTCAAGGTAGGTGATGATTTGATTTCATATTTTGCGTGATGTATGTTAGTAATTGATTTATTGTAATGCATGTATGTGAGTAAATGAAACATGTTGATCAAACCACATGTAAATGAGTATGAATGAACGATTGTATGCCATGAATCAACACTTGATTGTATGATTATGAGAATGTACATTGTGATTGTAATTGAGGTATGATGATTGTATCGAGTGTCACATTTCGACATACTAACTGGGATCGGATGTCACGTTCCGACATATTAACTAGGATCGGATGTCACGTACCGACATACATATTGGATCGGGTGTCACGTTCTGACACACTAACTTGAATGGAGTGTCACGATCCGACACACTAACAGTTTGGGTATGGGTTCCATGAGAGGGCCATTGACTTGTCATATATGCGTATTGTTGAGAATGTAGAATTGTATATTGCTCCTGAAATGATAATTGATATTGTATATATTCGGTATATGCGTGTTTACTATGTTATGACTGCTTTATATATGTTTCACTTACTAGAATAACATCCTACCAGTACACTGTGGTTGTGTACTGATACTGCACTTATTCTTTCCTTGTTGAGTACAGGGCATATTCAAGCGGCTACTGATAGACCTCAACTAGGTGACTATTGAGCGTGATTGGATTCAAGGGTGAGCCAGTTCTTTCAGGCTGTCATGGATCTCTCTTATTTAAGTCCACTCTTTGCAGACTCCGACTATTTGTGTAGGGTGTTTTGTTTAGTTTTCGGGGTTGCGCCCCCTTTTCTTAGACTTGTTAGTTAATTAGAGTTTTCGTACAATGACTTCCAGGTTCTATGGGTTATTTTCGCATTCGTTGTTAGATGTTAATTGAACTTACAGAGATGAGTTCCTGTATATAGAGCAACACAATGTATTTGGCTGCAGCCTTTAAGGAAAAAGTTTGTGTTTCATCCAAATATGGTACTCAACTTTGCTTCAGTCAAAATGAGTAAATTCGTCGCTTTGTGTAAGGATTAAGGTCAGATTTACAGATTCAAGCTTATAGGTGACAACATTCAAGAAGTTTTGTAAGGGACGGCTAGATAATGAACACCATTACTTTGGAAAAGGCAATTAGTATTGTTATCATAACATGTATAGGTTGCTTAATTAGTAAATGATGAAATTTTGTTGCGACAATTGAGGTTAGGATCTCTAATGCAATTTTCTAGATTGAGTGTATATCAAAGAGGGTCATGATGCGACTACTACAATAACAACGATACTTACTTGGTTAAGCTATTAAGTGTGTTACAATTGTGGAGAATCTGGGCATATGAGGAGGAAATCAGCGAGGTCGTGGAGGGTGGGGAAATGGTAATGCAGGTAGGGGAGCAGTGCCGCCAGGCAAGGAGGTTGCCTACCAAGATGAAAGGCTCAATTTTATGCCACCGGACAAGACCAAGGCTGAGGTGTCTAATGCAGTGATCACATGTGCTATTTTTGTCTGTGACTAAATGACTACTATTTTGTTTGATCTGGGTTCTACTTAATCATATGGGTCAATTTAGTTTTACTTGGGATTTGATGTGATTTGTGATGTACTTGATGCCCCCCATCTATGTTTCTACCTTAGTTGGAGAGTCTGTCATAGTCACCCATATCTATAGTGCTTGTTTTATCTTGTTTATGGGTTTTCAGACTTGGGCTGATTTGGTTATTTTGGATATGACTGACTTTGATATGATATTAGGCATGACTTGGTTGTCCCCCTATTATACTGTGCTTAATTGTAATACTAAGTATGTGACTTTAGGGATCCCGGGTAGGGAAAAGTTAGAGTGGGAAGGGGTGTACAAACCTAAGCCAGCTAAGATCATATCCTCCATTTGGGCTAGGAAACTGGTGGGGCAGGGTTGTTTGGCTTATTTGGCTCATATTTGAGATATTGAGGTTGAGTCTCCCTCTATTGAGTCTATTCATGTGGTGTCAGAATTTAGAGAAGTATTTCCTACTGATTTGACAGGT
Organism: Solanum chiquidenum; assembly: GCA_029582725.1. NCBI lineage: Eukaryota > Viridiplantae > Streptophyta > Magnoliopsida > Solanales > Solanaceae > Solanum > Solanum chiquidenum. Next base: position 5,247 of record JAJOOS010024781.1, read on the forward strand.
ATGCCTCTGGATAGAGATAGAGATTTCTGTATTGACTTGGAACCTAGTACTCACCCTATTTCCATCCCTCCGTATCACATGGCTCTGGCCGAATTAAGAGAGCTTAAAACTCAAATCCAGGAGCTTCTTGATAAAGGCTTCATCCATCCTAGTGTTTCCCCATAGGGTGCTCCTATCTTATTTGTTAAGAAGAAGGATGGTGGTATGAGAAGTGGTAATTTTATCTTAAGTCATAAAAGAGTGGATTGATACCGGAATGACAAGATTATGGATAAAGAAGGTCCCAATGAGTATACTTGGGTGAAGGCAATTGAAGATTTTAGTAAGAAAGTGTGTATAAAATTGGGTTAGTCGTTTGAATTTGATGGGTATACCTAAGTTTGAGAGGTTATGTCGATGAAAAGGTTGACTTCGTAGTGATAGTCAGGGCTGACTGAGCATAATGGTAATAAGAGTTCGTGATGGATTGTGATGGGATGCAACTATATAATGAGATTATTGGTTAAGCAAATTTTGTATAGTAATTATGACTTGCGAGTATCTAAGTTGTGGTTTACTAATATTTGGTGAGTAATGTGATTGTATGGAAAGTTTTAAGAGATGGTAGGACACCACTCGATTGGAATTTAAAAGAGCTAGAGTCATAATGAAGGAAAAAAAGTGGGATGTAGTACATCTTTTAGAAAGAGGCGAGAGCAAGAATATGTTGTTTGATTGTAAACGCTAAATAGGTATCTTCAGAGGGGTAGATAATTGGGTTCAGATATGCGTGATTTGTTTTTTTTGTTGTGGCTATGGTAATAGTGTCACGGGTCCATCAGATTGGTTAAAAACTAATGGAAGAGACTTCAGAAAGGAGTGTACAGACATTATCTCGAGGGTGATAATAAGTGCTTTGTTTTTGAGTTTAGTAATGAGTACGATTGAATTTTGAGCAAAAGATATTGTAAGATCGATGGAGATGCGATCAATGATAAGCAAAGATCCATGAATTCATAAAAATCTTCAAGGTATAAGATAATGTTGATAGATAAGGCGATTGTGCTATACAGTTGAGTTTACAATTCAAATTTTTCACTGTAAGTCTGCATTCGTGGTGATACATTTTGTCAAGGTATGAATGTGTAAGGTGAGAAATGATCAATTGTATCAGGGGTATTGAGCCTTTGAAAGAACTTACACCTGGTTTGAGTCGTAAAGTTTATCACTTTTGATTGTTAAAGTACCTAAGAAAGGTTTTCATTTAAAAGTGTTGGTTTAGAGTAAGGTACATGATCGGAGTGCTCATGATGGTTGTTAGTATTGAGAGTGTGGACTTCAGTGGAATTATGTGAAGAGTATGTGGAGTCAACTGAATGGAAATGACTAGTATCAAATCTCCGAAGGAAAACCTTTAGTGTTTTAAAAATTTATTCCATAAATTCTTATGTGACCATCTATTTGATTTTGTACATGGTTGTGAGTATGATTCACTAGCTATGATCATGTGTGTTTTAACTTTTGTGGGAGGATCCCTAGTGGTGGATCAGGTGTATCGATCCTGCGATGTCTCTTGGTTGAGTGGAATGATTGGGAATATTTGGTTATTTCATATGACATATTTGGTGTTGTCTTGGAGTGGTTAAAGTGTTTCAGTAGTTCTACATATACCACCTTGCTTGTGAGAATTCATAGAAGAGCTGCCATGCGTAATTATGGTTGTCTGATAATCTTAATATTCATCTAGTAGTCGAGGTCATGTATCGATTATGTGTGGTTGAATGTGGGAATCTTTGGGTCCAATTCTACTATTCTTAAGGGTAATCTATAATCACAATTACTAAATCTAGCATTTCGATAGTGTTGTTAGAGGGTTTGTATGCTTGGACATATCTTCAATGAGTATCTGATGTCCAAAGATCAAATTGATAACTTAAGCTCATGAGAATTTATGTTGTGAGATGGAGATGTTGATAAGAACTATGATTGGTTGGGTATTATGAGTGTGTGTTGGTTGGTTTAGGTTAACTTCTAATTGTAGCGAGTATTAATTAAATTTTTTATCATGCCTATGTGAGAAAGGATTCATCCTGATGATCGTGTCAAGGTCGTCCTTGATAACATGTTGCAGGAGTGTGTCTGATCAACTTTGGTGGTTATTGGGAATTACTTTTTTGTTAATTAAGTTTACATACAACAATATTTATCACTCGAGTATTGTAATGACTTCATTGAGGCAGTGTATGTGAGGATGCGTAGGTATTCAATTAGTTGGTTTGAGGCTGAAAATGTGAAACCTTTGGGGGTTGATTTGGTGATGAGATTCGGCAAGAAGGGCAAGCTTAGTCCTCGATACATAAAGCCATTTGAGATTTTTGACTGTGTAGGGCCAGTGGCCTATAGATTGGCTTTACCTCCTAGCTTGAGTTCATCCAGTGTTTCATGCGTTCATGTTGAAGAAGTATCATAGGGACGGGGATTACATCATAAAGTGAGACTCAGTTTTGTTAAATAAAGACCTTTAGTATAAGGAAGAAGCGGTTACAATTCTTGATCGCGATGTCCGAAAGCTGAGGACCAATGAGATAAAGTCCGTGAAAGTTCAATGAAGCATTGTCCGGTTGAGGAAGCTACATTGGAAATCGAGAAGGACATGCGAGACAAGTATCCCTAGTAATTCGAAGATTAAGATACTACTCTACCCTTACTTTAGCCAGTCTTTCCAGATTGATCACTCGAGGACGAGTGATGGGTAAATTGGTATCTATTGTAACGACATAATTTCGTCATTAGTGAAAAGCCAATGGGAAAAGAATTGGAGCCAGAAAACTTTTGGGTAGTAATTTGGAAATTCCTTGCCTAGTCCAAATTTGGACGAAATCTGAGTCAGTGGGGTCTAGGAAATCATGTAATGAATGAGAGATCTCATTATGAATTTTATCACATTAGTGGATAGCTAAGACGTTAAGGAATACGTATGACTTTATGGTATCAAATTCAGGCGAGTGGAACTTCTGAAACTGATATTAGCGTGAACAGGTTGTTTTTGAATGTCATGGGTTGAAGGTGTGTTGTGAAATGGGGGTTTGAAACTATAATTCGACTCTCTGTTTCCGTGCAAGCCGTTAGGACGGAGCCGCTGTAGCGGGATAGTCGCGACTTAAATAGGGCAAAAAAACCCCAAAAATATTATTTTTTGCGTAAGTTCATTCTTGAGAGCTAAGAAACGACCCAGGGCTATTTCTTGAAGGTTTTCCACTTCTTCTAGCACTAAAGGTAAGGATTTACTCCCCTAATCCATTTTTCCATCCATAGAACTTAGATTCTTGGCTAATTATTATTGGGGGAAGGTTTTGATCTGAAGTTAATGGTGGAGAAAGCCCTAAGTTGGGTATTGGGATCCTGGGTTTGGCCTAGGGTTGATAAGTTTGATTGGAATCCGGGTAATTAAGCCTCGTTTATTGATCCGTGCATTAATTGTTTGTTTTTAGACCACGAACAAGCGAAAAGAATTCGGAAAGGAAAGATTCAAGTGCCTTAGAGGGATTCAAGCTTGATTTCGAGGTAGGTGATGGTTTGATTTCATGTTTTGCGCCATGTATGTTAGTAATTGCTTCATTGCAATACATGTATGTATGTGAATGAAACATGTTGATTAAACCTAAAGTAAATGAGTATGAATGAACGATTGTATGTCCTGAATCAACACTTGATTGTATGATTATGAGAATGTACATTGTGATTGTAATTGTGGTATGATGATTGGATTGGGTGTCACGTTCCAAAACACTAACTGGGATCGGATGTCACGTACCGACATACATATTGGATCAGGTGTCACGTTCCGACACACTAACTTGGATCGGGTGTCACGATTCGGCACACTAACAGTTTGGGTATGGGTTCCATGAGAGGACCCTTGACTTGTCATATATGCGTATTATTGAGAATGTGGAATTGTACATTGCTCCTGAAATGATAACTGATATCGTATATGTTCGGTATATGCGTGTTTACTATGTTGTGATTGTTTTTATATATGTTTCACCTACTGGAATAGTACACTGTGGTTGTGTACTGATACTGCACTTTCTCTTTTCTTGTTGAGTATAGGGCATCTTCAAGCGGCTACTGACATACCTCAGCTAGGTGACTATTGAGTGTGACCGGATTCAAGGGTGAGCCATTTTTTTTCAGGCTGGCATGTATCTCTCTTGTTTAAGTCCACTCTTTTCGGACTCAGACTATTTGTTTAGGGTGTTTTGTTTAGTTTTCGGGGCTGTGCCCCCTTTTCTTAGACTTGTTAGTTAATCAGAGTATTGGTACAATGACTTTCAGGTTCTAGGAGTTATTTACGCATTAGTTGTTAGATGTTAGTTGAACTTTCGAAATTTATGAGGACTCCGTATTAATTATATAGTTATTTAAACCTGCTTCCATAGCTTTAAATGTGTAGTACTTTGGTTAAGTTGATTAGTTGGGCTGTACTTTTGATTCTCCCACCAAAGGGTTAGTGTAGGTGCCAATCACGATGGTCTAGGTCGTGACAAGATTATACAAAAAATTGCATGAAATCATATGAATGAAAGGCTGAGAATGAGAAGAAAAATGAAATATAAATAATATAAAATAAATTTTTTTTATATTTTATAAAAATATTAGAATAATAAAAATAAAATAAAAAATCATTAAAACAAAAAGAAATAAAGAAATTAAAAAAGTAACAAGTTTGTAATTACACTATGTAATTATCAACAATTCACAGCACCCTCTTAATTGAAAACTGTAATTACTCTTGCCAATTACACCCAATCCAATTACATGACCAACCAAACAATACATACAGTAAAATTACATCTCATTAGGGCATCTCCAACCTTACCCTCTATTTTACTCTCCAAATAAAGAGTTCTCTATTTTTTCAGACAAATTCTCTATTTTACTCTGTAAAAAAATCTTTTTTTTCCTCTCTAATATTATATTATTATTTCTATTTCATTCTTATTTTCTTATTACATAATACAAATCATTTCTTCTTATTACAAATAATCACCCTATAATTGTAACGACCTGATTTCCGTCGTTATGGAAAAGCCAATGAGGAAAGAAATTTGGGCCGAAAAACTTTTTCGTAGTAATTGATTTTCTCAACCTAGTCCAAATTTAGATTAAATTAGAGTCTTTAAGGTGTAGGGAAATCTGGTAACAACCGGGTGAGTTAATTATGATTTTGATTACATGAGTAGTTAGATAACTCATTAAAAAACCCGTACGATTTTACGGAATTGAATTTCGGGTGAGTAGAACTCCTGGAATCGATCTTAGCGTAAAGAGTATTTTCTTATCGTCATTGTTTAGAGGTGTGTTGTGAAATGGGGGTCTTGGAATTCTTTAAATAGCTCACTGGTTCGTGCAAGCCATTTTAGCGAGAATTGTGTCGCTCTAGCGGGGCCGCTGTGGCAGGTTCGACGCGACTTAAATTTATAAATAAACCCTTAAATGACCATATTTGGCACTTTTCGATTTTTAGAGCTAAGGAACGAACCCTAGGCGACTCCTACTCGTTTTCACCATTCTTGAGGCTAAATGTAAGCTTTTCACTCCTCAAATCCATTTTTCAATTTGTAGAACGTAATATAATGCGTGAATGTTGATGGGGGAGGGTTTTGTTATAGATTCTATGGCGGAAACAACCCTAATTTAGATAATTTGGATCATGGGTTTGATCTAGGGTTCATAAAATTATTAGTAATTCGGGTAATTATTGATTGTTTATTGATTCTCGTATTATATTGATTGTTTGTAGACCAAGAACAAGCGGAACAAATATGAAAAGGGAAGGATCAAATTTCTTAGGGTTTTAAGCTTTTTTCGAGGTAGGTGATGGTTGTGATTTCATATTTGTGCGATATATGTTTGTAATTGCTTCATTGTATTGCATGTGAATGTTGCATTATTGATCACACCCTATGTAAATGAGTATGAACGAATAATTGTATACCATGAATCACCTCTTGTTGTATGATTGTGAGAATATACATTGTGATTGTGATTGTGGTTTACTAAATGGGATGGTGTCACGATCTGACACATTAATTGGGATCGATTGGCACATTCCAGCATAAATATGAGATCGGTTGCCACATTTCGGCATAAACATTGGATCGGGTACCACGTTTTGGTATGCTAACAGTTTGGTATGGGTTTCATGAGAGGACCATTGAATTGGGTTTCGTGAGAGGACCATTGAATTATGTTGTGTATCTACTTGTGATGATTACGTCCATATCTAATGATGATTGATATTGGAAGACTGTATGTTGCCCTAAATTGATAACCAATGTGTATTATTAAGAACGTGTGATGCTACATTGATCCTGAAAAGGTGACTAATACTGTATATGTTCGGTATATGCTTGTTTTATAATGTTATGGTTACTTGCATGGGTTTCACTTTTAGGATAGCCGCGTGATCCTACCAGTACACTGTGGTTGTGTACTGATACTACATTTGCTTGTTCTTTGTTGAGTACAGGGCATCTTCAGGCGGCTATTGATAGACCTCAGATAGGTGACTATTGAGCGTGATCGGATTCAAGGGTGAGCCAGTTCTTTCAGGCTGCCATGAGTCTCTCTTATTTAAGTCCACTCTTTTCGGACTAAGACTATTGTTTAAGGTGTTGTTAGTTTCGGGGTTGTACCCCTTGTTCTTAGACTTGTCATTAGTAGAGTTTGGTGCAATGACTTTCATGTTCTAGGACTTGTTCTTCCGCATTAGTTTGGTTAGTTATTTTTTTAAACCTTGAAGTTTATGGGGACTCCATTTTTATAGTCATTTAAACCTGCTTTCGTATTCTTAAATGCCTTTGTTTTCATAAAATTTGTTTGTTTGGGTTGTAGTAATGGTTCTCCCACAAGAGGGTTTGTGTGGGTGTCAATCAAGACGGTCTGGGTCGTAACAACGTTGGTATCAGAGCCCTAGGTTCGTTAATCTTATTGTACCAAAATGAGTCTAGTAGAGTCTTGCGGAACTGTACGAAAACGTTCGTACTTTTCTTCGAGAGGCTATAGGTCTTTAGGAAAAACTCACTTCTTTCTACTCCTTCGTGCTATGACTTGAATCCAATTGGTATCTGGGTTATACAAAGTGGTATCTTTCCTCCTTTAATCTATGGTCTGAGCTAGAGCAACAACAACTGTAACACCATCACTAGCAAGAGAGGATGTTATAGTCTATCGACAATTGAATAAGGTCACCATTCAGAACAAGTATTCATTGCCTCAGATAGATGACCTTTTGACCAATTGCAAGGTGCATCGGTTTTCTCTAAGATTGATTTAAGATCTGGTTACCATCAGTTAAAGGTTGAGGCGGTAAAGAATTGGGTTCGACCAAGTTCTGTGATTGAAATTAGCAGTTTTGTGGGGCTCGCTAGCTACTATTGTCGCTTGTGGTATGAGTTAAGTTCAATTGGTATCTCCCGATTCTAATTGGTATCTCAACAAGGTGAACTAGACGTCGTAGTCCCGGATGAAGGGACACAAGCAATTTAATTATAACTGAGAAGGTTCCAATTGGTATCTGGCCTTAGGGACCGTATAAGGCATGGTTGATGATCGTTTATGGAACGAACTAATTAAAGAAATTGGACTTGTCTGCGAGTTGTAACTTGGAACGGTGAATGTGAGCTTCTAGTTGTTGTAAATTAACTATGAATGTGAAGGGTGTATTACTTGAATGCTTTAATATGATTATGTGCCCAATATTGCTTGTCTGAATGTTGATATGTACAATGTGTTGGCCTAAATGTTGAAATTGTGCCAGTTGTAACCGCTTGAGTGTCGTGGAACTTGTTGTGAAAAGAAAGTCATCACGAGATTAGGTGCAATGGACTAGATAAATTACGATGTGGTTCGTAAGCGAGAAATCTGGACGTGCGTTGCGACCAACTGATAACCGTGTGAGAGTTTGGATGTATCCTGGGGATATATGTGTGGTAGTGTTGAAATGATGTAAAAGGATTCTAGAGTGCGTACTTCGTTGGGTTGACCGAGGGGTAGACAATGATTGTCCTAGCTAAAGGTTTTTCTCTAAAAATGTATGTGTTATAACTTGGAACCTTTCGGGGAAATTGGGAAAGAAAAGAATCCAGAAAAATTATTGGCAGGGATTCTGTTTCCGTTATGGCCGCTGGGGCGGGATTTTCCCGCCAAGGCGAGAACGCCAGTGCGGGATTCCTCCTGCCAGAGAGGGACATGGCGAGACAGAACCTCAACCCTATCTCCCCTGTTTTCCCTAGTCATAATTATGGACCTCGAATCATACCCGAACTAACCCCCGTGATCTAATTAGTGTTCACCAATCGAATATAAGTTATAAGGTGTGTTAAAATTATGGAGAACTTGGGCATATGAGGAGGAAATCAGCGAGGCTATAGAGGCCGGGAAAATGGTAATGCAGGTAGAGGAGTAGTGCAGCCAGGCAAAGAGGTTGCCCGTCAAAGAGGACATGGCTCAGTTTTATGTTTTTCCAAATAAGATCGAGTTTCAGGGTGTGACGCAGTGGTCACAAGAGCTACTTTTGTTTGTGCCCGGATGGCTATTATTTTGTTTGATCCGGGTTCTACTTATTCGTATGTATCAATTCAATTGCCTTGGGATTTGATGTAGTTTGTGATATACTTGATGCCCCCATCCATGTTTCTACCCCAGTTGAAGAGTCAGTCATAGTCACCCATGTGTATCGTGTTGTCCTGTTGTGGTTATGGATTTTCATATTTGGGTTGATTTGGTTATGCTAGATATGACTTACTTGATATAATCTTAGGTATGACTTGGTTGTCCCCCTATTATACCGGGTTTAATTGTAATACTAAGTATGTAACTCTAGAAATCCCCGATAGGGAAAGATTAGAGTGGGAAGGGGTGTACAAGCCTAAGCTGCTAAGATCATATCCTCCATCGGGCTAGGAAACTGGTGGGGTAGGATTGTTTGGCGTAATTGGCTCATATTTGGGATGTTGAGGTTTAATCCCCCTCTATTGAGTCTATTACGGTGGTGTCAGAATTGAGAGAGCTTAAAGCTCAAATTCAAGGTCATCTTGATAAAGGTTTCATCAGTTCTAGTGCTTCCTCGTGGGGTGCTTCTATCGTATTTGTTAAGAAGAAGCAGGGTAATATGAGGACTGGTGATTCTATCTTAAGCCATAAATGAATGGATTAATACCGAAATGACAAGCTTATGGATAAAGAAAGTTCCATTGAGTATACTTGTTGAAGGTAATTGAACCGTTTAGTAAGTAAATGTGTATAAAATTGGGTTAGCCCTTTGAATTTGATGGGTATACCTGAGTTTGATGTGTCATGTCGATGAAAAGGTTGACTTCGTAGCGATAGCCAGGGCTAATCGAGTGTAATGGTGGTATGAATTCGTGATGGATTGTGATGGGATGCAACTATATAATGAGATTGGTGGTTAAGCGGAATTTGTATAGTAATTACGACTTGAGAGTATCCAAGGTCGTGGTTTTCTAATAATTGGTGAGTAACGTGGTTGTATGGAAAGTTTTAAGAGAGGATGGGACACCACTCGAATAAAATTTGAAAGAGCGAGAGTTATAATGAAGGAAAACATAGTGGAATGTAGTACAACCTTTAGAGAGAGGCGAGAGCAAGCATGTTTTATTTGATTACAAAGGCTAAAGGGATATCTTCAGAGGGGTAGGTAATTGGGTTCAGAGACACGTGATTTCATTCGTTTTGTTGTGGCTATGGTAATAGTGTCACAAGTTCATCAGATGGTTCAAAAACTATCGAAAAATACTTGAGAAAGGAGTGTGCGGACATTAGCTTGAATGTGATGACAAGTGCTTGGTTTTGTTTTTGAGTCTAGTAATGAGAATGATTGAAATTTTAGCGAAATATATGGTAAGATCGATGAAGATGCGATCAATGATAAACGGAGATCCATGAATTCATAAAAATCTTCAAGGTACAAGCTAATGTTGATAGAGAAAGGGATTGTGTTATATGGTGGAAATTACAATTCAGATTTTTCATTGTGAGTCTACATTCGTGGTGATGTATTTTGTCAAGGTATGAATTGGCAAGGTGAGAAATGATCAATTGTATCCGGTATTGAGCATTTGAAAGGACTTACACCTGGGTTGAGTCGTAATTTTACTACTATTGATTGTTAAAGTACCTAAGAAAGGTTTCATTTAAAAGTGTTGGTTTATAATAAGGTAAGTGGTCGGAGTGTTTATGATGGTTGTTAGTTTTGTGAGTATGATTCAATAGCTATGCTCTCGTGTGTTTTCACTTTTGTGGGTGGATCCTTAGTGGTGGATTAGGGGTATCAAATCCTGCGATGTTCTCTTGGTTGAGTGGGAAGATTGGGAAGATTTGGTTATTTCGAATGACATAATTGGTGTTGTCTTGGAGTTGTTAAAGTATTTTAGTGGGTCTACATGTACCACCTTGCTTATGAGAATTTATAGAAGAGCTACCATGCGTATTTGTGGTTATCCGACAATCTTAATTTTCCTCTAGTTGTCGAGGTCATGTATCGATTATGTGTGATTGAATGTGGGGATATTTGGGTCCAATTCTACTGTTCTTAAGAGGTATTATACAATTACTAAATCTAGCATTTCGATAGTGTTGTTGGAGGGGTTGTATGCTTGGACATATCCCTCGATGAGTATCTGATTTCTAAAGATCAAATTTGTTATAACTTAAGCTCATGAGGATTTATGTTGTGGGATGGAGACATTGTTAAGAACTATGATTGTTTGGGTATTATGAGTGTGTGTTGGTTGATTCAGGTTCACTTCTATTTGTAGCGAGTATTGACTTGGAATTTTATCATGCTTAAGTGCTAAAGGATTCGTCCAGATGATTGTGTCAAGATCCTTGATAACATGTGGCAGACGTGTGTACGATCAACTTTGGTGGTTGTTGGGAATCATTTTGTTGATTAGTTAAGTTTACATACATCAATATTTATCACTTAAGTGTTGAGATTACTTCATTGAGGCATTGTAAGGGAGGATGTGTAGGTATTCAATTGGTTGGTTTGAGGTTGGAGATGTGAAACCCTTTAGGGGGTAATGAGATTCGGTAAGAAGGGCATGCGATACAAGTATCCCTAGTAATTCGATGATTCAGATACTACTCTACCCTTACTTTAGCCAGTCCTTCCTAGTTGATCACTCGGGGTCGAGTGATGGGTAAATTGGTATCTATTGTAACGACCTGATTTCCATCATTATGGAAAAGCCAATGGGGAAAGAATTTGAGGTCGGAAAACTTTTTCGTAGTAATTGGATTGTCCCAACCTAATCCAGATTTGGACGAAATTGGAGTATTTAAGGTGTAGGAAAATCTGGTAACAACCGGGTGATTTAATTATGATTTTGATTACATGAGTAGTTAGATAACTCGTACGATTTTACATAATTAAATTTGAGCGAGTAGAACTCCCAAAATCGATCTTAGCGTAAATGGTATTTTTTTATCATCGTTGGTTAGAGGTGTGTTGTGAAATGGGGGTCTTGGAATTCTTTAAATAGCTCACTGGTTCCGTGCATACCGCTTTAACAGGATTAGTGTCGCTCTGGCAGGGCCGCTGCAGCGGGGTGAGGGCTGCTGTGGCGGGTTTGACGCAACTTAAAGTCGTAAATAAACCCTTAAATGACCTTATTTGACACTTTTTTAATTTTAGAGCTAAGGAACGAACCCCAGGCGACTCCTACTCATTTTTTACCATTCTTGAGGCTAAAGGTTTGTTTTTCACTCCACGAATCTATTTTTCGATCTGTAGAACGTAATAGAATGTGTGATGTTGATGGGGGAGGGTTTTGTTATAGATTCTATGGTGGAAACAACCATAATTTGGATAATTTGGATCATGGATTTGATCTAGGGTTCATAGAATTGTTAGTAATTCGGGTAATTAGTGATTGTTTATTGATTCTCATATTATATTGATTGTTTGTAGACCAAGAACAAGCTGAACGAATCCGGAAAGGGAAGGATCAAGTTTCTTAGGGTTTCTTAGGGTTTCAAGCTTGTTTCGAGGTAGGTGATGGTTGTGATTTCATGTTTGTGTGATATATATTTGTAATTGCTTCATTGTATTGCATGTATGTATGTATGCGAATGTTGCATTATTGATCACACCATATATAAATGAGTATGAACGAATAGTTGTATACCATGAATCACCTCTTGTTGTATGATTGTGAGAATATACATTGTGATTGTGATTGTGGTTTGTTGAATGGACGGTGTCATAATCCGACACACTAACTAGGATCGGTTTCCACGTTCCAACATAAATATGGAATCGGTTGCCACGTTTCTGCATAAACATTAGATCGGGTACCACGTTCTGGTATGCTAACAGTTTGGGTGTGGGTTCCATGAGAGAACCATTGAATTGAGTTCCGTGAGAGGACCATTGAATTGTGTTGTGTATCTACTTGTGATGATTACGTTCATAACTAATGATGATTGATATTGGAAGACCGTATGTTGCTCTAAATTGATAACCAATGTGTATTATTGAGAACGTGTGATGCTACATTGACCCTGAAAAGATGACTATTATTGTATATGTTCGGTATATGCTTTTTTTTATAATGTTGTTGTTACTTGCATGTGTTACACTTTGGGATAACCGCGTGATCCTACTAGTACACTGTGGTTGTGTAGTGATACTGCAGTTGCTTGTTCTTTGTTGAGTACAGGGCATCTTCAGGCGATTATTGATAGATCTCAGCTAGGTGACTTTTGAGCGTGACCAAATTCAAGGGTGAGCCAGTTCTTTCAATAATATATTTTTAGATATTATATTACATGGAAAAATAATTACACATAATAAAAACTTAATTAATAATATAATACAAATAATATTAAATTAATTAAAAAGTAAAATTATCAGACTTTCTAAACAGGCCCTAAATAAAGTCCCAAAAATTCAGTGTTGTAGCACGTGGTTTGTCAGGCCACTGAAAAAAGAGTTTAATTAGCAAACGTCCAAATTTCATCTCTGGTCCACTCTTTGAAACTAGAGTTTTCTTGAAGTCTGCATACTGTAAATTTAATTTTGAGAAAAGAAATTACTATAGTCTGCAACAATATTAAGGATGAGTAGTGCCTTTATTTTAATTTAATTCAAGATATTTGACAAAATATATTCACTTTTATTTATCACAATTTAATTTGATATATTATTAAGAAAATAATTAATGATATATTTTAATATTTTACTAAATTTTCTCTATTAAATGATATCTTAAAATATGATTTAGAAAATAAATATTTAATGCTGAGGGTAAAACATGAAAAAAATTTATTATATTTTCTTTATATGTCAAAAGTGACAAGTAAAAATAAAAATCAATTTTAGGAATAAAGTAAAAATGAACGAAAATCTATATAGTAAAATTAATTTTAAAATTAAACTATTATTAAATATTTAAAGTAAACTTCATAATAAAATATTGTACAGGTCTATATTCTATAGCACCTCCCAAGGTGGAAGTTTAATTAATTGCCAGAACAAAAAGGAAACAAAAAATGGATTATTATACACATCTATAGCACCCACCAACAATTTCAATCATTAAAAAAAACACGTTTTATTTTTGTTCTACAGGTATACCTTTTTTTAAATAAAGCTTGATTATCTTTTTCTAGGATCCAAGAGGATTGATAGTACATTGAAGCAGAGAAGAAAGGATTGATAGTAAGTACTCCGTTTGAAAAGAATAATTTAATTTGACTTGTCATAGTATTAAAAAATATTAAGAAAAATTAAATAATTTTGTGGTTCTAAATTAAAATTACGTAAAATATATCAAAATGACATCTAAATTTGTGGCCTTAAATTTGTTATGTGGAAAATTAAAATTAAAATATTATAAAAAAGAAGAAGATAAGAAATCATTATTTTTACATAAATTAAAATAGGTCATTTATTTTTAAACTAATGGTATTTTAGGACCCACAAAGATTGATAGTAACTTAAAGCAGAGAAGAAAAGATTGATAGTACATTTATTATTATTATTTCTGATGACTCAAAAAGATATGAATAAATTTCTTTTAAAAAATATTAATGCATTTTATATGCCCTTATTCATTTTGAATAATTAAAAAGTATTAGAAATTCATTTGGTATGACCTTAAGAGATAATGGTTGGAATGGATATTTTATTATTTTATTTATATTAATTTATTTTGAAATTAATTTTTAAGTATTTAATACTAAAAATAAAATATGTAAAATAATATTTTTTAATTTAATATTAGAGCTGCCAAAAAGGGCCGTCCCAACCCCACTCAGCCTAAGTCTCGCATGCCAAAGAATTTGAAGGGTTAGGGCGGACCGGCCCTTCATTTGGAAGGGCCTGATAATGCTCAACCCAACCCAACCCTAGAAGTGCCGAGGGTTGGGGCGGGGTAGCCATTCTTTTTTTCATTTCAAACTTATAATTCTATAACATCAAGAAAATGAGACGACTTTCAAATCAAATATGACAAACAATGGTGTTGTTTTAATAACACTAGCAAAAAATCTAGTGTAATTAGCATGTATCTCGCATACTAGATACGCGATCGAGATAAGAGAGTGACAAGCAAGATGGGAGGGAGGCGAGGGCGCGAGATTTGTCTATTTATCCTAGATACATGCGAATTTACTTGGATACAGTGTATCTAGAACAAATTAACCTAATTTTGAATTTATATATTTTGAAATACATGTATCTGGACGTACCAAAATCTGGTAAGAGTCATAGTATTACAACATAACGTTTATTTAAGTAATTAGATTATATACTAGTGAGATTATTGTAAGTTACCCTTAAATAAAAAGTTTTGTCTCATGGGCCGACCCCGATCAAGCCTCAAGGGCCAAGGGCTTATAAGCCGTAGTTTTAAATGAACTTGAAAAATCATATCCCAACCCTACCCCAATACGGGTTGGGTTGGGCCTGCCTCATGGGCTAAGCCCGTTTTGAAGGCTCTATTTAATATGTCAAAATAAAAATAAAATTTTATAATAATAAATAAATAAAAATAAGAATTTAAAATATCTGCAGTTCAAATATTATCAAATAAAAAACAATATAGAATCACAATGAATATCTATAATTTTATTCAGATTGAGTATAAAAAAATTTGGGTTGATCAAGATATAATGTTAAAAAGTGAGTAATCAATTAGCAATCGAGAAGCATATTTGAAATAGCATATTGTGACGAAGACATAATTTATAATTTTTTTTAAAAATATATATTTGAATTTGAGGCTCTTTTATTGACTTAAAAATTGGGTAAATCACATAAATCCCACTAGTTTAGGTCTTAATTACTAAGATTCCCAATAGTTTCAAATATTACTTCCTCTACCATATTTCATGATTAGGATACATGAGTCTGAATCCATGAGATACATGTATATGTCGAATTTTAAAATTGAGATACAAAATTTATTTATTTAAATTAATTGGTTGTAACTTATTTTCTTAATTAGAGGAGTAATTGAGGATTTTCAAAATACATAGATAATTAATTTCATTTTATTATTCTTTGAAATAGTAAATTCATTAATATTATTAATATAAGATAAAAACATGTATATCTTGATAATGTAATTTGATTAATTTTAAATTATTACTCTTAAAATAATAAATTCATTAATTTGATGTATCTATTATCAGTATATGATGTATCCAACAAACAAAACATTTAGATACATGAGTGTCATACAAGTACATTCATATGTATCATAGAAGTATCTAGCATTAATTTCATGTATTTGTTATACGTATCTAGTATTAATTTTATGTATCTATATAAATATATATCTAATATTAATTTCATGTATATTTTATATGTATCTAGTATAAATTTGATGTATCAAGTATCAATTGCATATGTTATATCCAAAAACATGTATCTCGAATACATAGTAAACATAAACATC
>JAJOOS010024782.1:0-19901 GCA_029582725.1 Solanum chiquidenum
TGTGGTTCGTGATGTTGCTAAATGGATAGCTAATACCTTTGGGGATGACCACACTTGTGTTTTTCAAGCTGGAATTGGGTTGACTGAGATATCACATACTAAAGTATCAGCTTCTGTCAAGAGAATATCTTTCGTAAGCAACAAAATTCAATGTCTACCTGATAACTTCACAGAATGCCCAGAGACAACAACTTTACAATTGCAAGATAATGATCGCCTTAGCAAAATTCCCCATGAATTCTTTTTGTCATTTCCAGCTCTAAGAGTTGTGAATCTGAGTGCAACTGGTATTAGAGCACTGCCTTGTTCCATCAATAGTTTATGTCAACTACGTGCTCTAATACTACAAAATTGCAATGAGTTGAAAGAGTTACCAGCTATTGGTAATCTTTGCAATTTGCAATTGCTTGATTGTGATAATACAAGGTTACATCTGCCGCAAGGAATGGACAAGTTGACAGATCTGAGGTTATTAAATATGCCTGAATCAGATTTGGAGAGCAGCATAGGCCAAGGATTTTTCCTAAAATTGTCTAGCATTGAAATAATAAATATGATGGGTAGCTGTCTTGGATCAACTTCTTTTGATGAGATATCGTCTCTACACAATCTGACTTCTCTTTTTATTAGATTAGATAGCTCATCAATTTTCAATAGAGACCACACCTGGATGACTAGATTGAAACGGTTTCGTATTGACTAGTAATAGTAAAGTCAAGGGACCTGGTCTTGTGACTAGTGGTGGACTCATATAAACCAACAAGACCGTATGCCAAGGATGCTCGAGGATTTTTTGGTTTTAATCCCCAATACCCTTCAGTTTTGGTGTCAGTTGAAATCCTTATAATTTTTCGAGCCCTGTGCATCGCATACAAAAGACTGATATTTAAGGGGAGAAGGATAGAGGGGCGGACACATTATTCACCGAGTTTCAAACCGTGCACCGTTGCACTCGAGGATTTCTCGGTTATAGAAAAAACCTTTTTCAGTTTTTTGTGTATGCTAAAGTCCTTATAATTGTTCGAGCCCATCCATACATAAAGTGTGTATTTTAGTGGAGAAGGGTAGAGGGATAGCCCATTAGAACAAGAAAAAGCAAAAGTTTAGGTCTGTTGAGAATGTGAATCGAAGACTGTGCGGTTCAATGGCCGAGCTAGGACTCTCACTAAGAGGGTTCAAAATACGAAAGAGTAAACACACGAAGAAGCCAAAGAGAGTTCAACATTTACTACATATATTACAAAAAAATAATTTTAACCATATATAAACAATGTAGGTTTCCACCGAAGGTTTCGTATGCAATGGACCAAACAGATTCTTCATGTGCTACTTCAGTAAACCAAAAATACAATCATTTTATAAAATATGAGAAGTCATTGTACTCTTGTCTCAAGAATAAAGTATTGCTGGGGACCAAACATATGTTTTGCTTTGTTGATTAAAGTATTTGTATTTTCCTTCAATTTTACTTATTCTATTTGCCTTCTTTTTTACTTTTTCTTTTTACCTTCTCTCAAAATTCTGCTATAAATAATGTAGACACAGTCAGTTTAATTGATCATCTTTGAGAGCAATTATATCATTAGCATTCTGATCAGAAACAATATTCCTTTTTTCTTTAGCTCAAGAATTGTTCAATGGAAATACTTGTTAATGTTGTAGGTGGCTTTGTTGTTGAGGTGGGAAAGTTTGTATCCAAATGCATCTATCCTAAGATTGAAAATATTGTTCGTTTTTCGTCAAAAGTTGAAAATTTAAGGGAGGAAATGGAAAAGATAGCAAAGTTTAGAGATGATATCAAAGGAAAGGTGGAAGGAGCTGAGGGAGAAGGCTATAAACCAAAACCAGATGTTGTCAAGTGGATCGAAGATGTTCACGAGCTAGAGAATGAATGGGAAACTATGCAAGAAAGAATTGCAAGGGCGAAGAAGCTTGCATATAAATGTTGTCCAAAATGCAGCCTTCGCTTAGACGTCTCCACTCAAGCACAAAACATCCAAGATCAACTTTGCAGGCTTATAGAGACTGGAGAAAACTTTGGATCCAATTTGGTGGTAGAAAATTACCGGGTGAAAAAAGTTGAGTTCATTCCGGGACCATCCATAGAAGGCCAGTCAATAGCAAAAAGGAATCTCAACAAAATCCTACGACTGTTAGAAGATGATAAGGTAATGTTTGAAGTAATCCAAGATTTAATTCTAAATCTTTTATGATTTGATAGTTGCTAATTTCATTAATTCGAGTCTGATTAGATTTTATAATCAAAAGTAGCTATTGAGCTGTTGAAAAACCTAAAAAGGCATTTGAAAAAGTACTGTTGCCATATTGAGCTTCTTCCATTGTACTTTGAGAAAAACGCCTTTTCGTTTGGGTTCCATCATTTTCTAGCATCAACCCAACTAACTAGCTTGCTTAGGTGATAGTAGTAAAGCCAAATTTCGGTGTCTATTTTCATTTGCTTACAAACATCCAAAGAACGAGACTCGAGAAGTTATAATTACCTTGCTTCCTGCGGGATTATCTTCAGGTAGGGGCAAACCTACATCATCCAAAGAAAGATATTTTAAACATTTTTACTTGAACTGTTCCCACTTTTAGCATAGTATGATATATATGACGATTGTTGCATCTTTTGCTTGTAAGTAAATTATATTTTGGAATTTGAATCCTTTTAGGTATGCATCATCGGTGTGTGGGGTACTGGAGGAGTTGGGAAAACAACATTGATGAAGAATCTAAACAATGAGCTCCTAAAGATTGATGTGTCAAATTTTAAACTGTCTTTTGGTGTTGTGATATGGGTTTCAGTACCCAAGCCGCCGATAGACATAAGAAAGGTTCAAGCACAAATTTCCAGCAGATTAAACCTAAAGGTAGATAATGAGGGAAGTGTAATAAGCATTGCCAGCAAAATCTACCAAAGGCTAAAGCAAGAAAAGAGTTTCCTCCTCATACTGGATGATGTTTGGGAAGCTATAGATTTGGATCATCTTGGTGTGCCCCAACCTGAAGATCCCGCAAGAAGCAAGATAATTGTAACCTCTCGTTTTTTGGATGTTTGTAGGCAAATGAATACGAGAGCAGACACCGAACTGAATGTTTCCACATTGGAGGAGGATGAGTCTTGGCAACTGTTTGTCAAAAATGCGGGAGATGTTGCCAATCTGAAGCATATTCAGCCACTGGCAAAGGAAATTGCAAGAGAGTGTGGTGGTTTACCTTTGGCAATCACTGTTATTGGAACATCTATGAGAGGCAAGACAAGGGTCGAGCTCTGGGAAGATGCTTTGAAATCACTTAGAATGTCCGAACCTCATAACAAAGATGTAGAAAAAAAGGTCTACATGGTCATCAAGTCAAGTTTTGATTCTTTAGAATCTCAGGATATTGAATTATCCTCAGAGCAAAGAAGCAAACATGGGAACAAGAAGAGAGGCGACATCAAAAGTTGTTTCTTGTATTGCTCCTTATATCCGGTGGATATTCCAACAGATGATCTAATAAATTGCTGGTGGGCAGAGGGGATCCTCGGTGAACACGACACATATGAAGAAGCCTACAACAGGGGAATCACAACGATTAGGAGTCTTGTAGATGCCTGCTTGCTAGAAACACATGAGATGGATTTTGTGAAGATGCACGATGTGGTTCGTGATGTTGCTAAATGGATAGCTAATACCTTTGGGGATGACCACACTTGTGTTTTTCAAGCTGGAATTGGGTTGACTGAGATATCACATATTAAAGTATCAGCTTCTGTCAATAGAATATCTTTCGTAAGCAACAAAATTCAATGTCTACCTGATTGCTTCACGGAATGCCCAGAGACAACATCTTTACTTTTACAAGACAATGAACCCCTTGTGAAAATTCCCGATGAATTCTTTTTGTCATTTCCAGTTCTAAGAGTTGTGAATCTGAGTCAAACTGGTATTAGAGCACTGCCTTGTTCCATCAATAGTTTATGTCAACTGCGTGCTCTAATACTACAAAATTGCAATGGGCTGAAAGAGTAACCACCTATTGGTAATCTTTGCAATTTGCAATTGCTTGATTGTAATAATACAAGGTTACGTTGTCTGCCTCAAGGAATGGACAAGTTGACAGATCTGAGGTTATTAAATATGCCTGAATCAGATTTGGAGAGCAGCATCGGCCAAGGATTTTTCCTAAAATTGTCTAGCATTGAAATAATAAATATGATGGGTAGCTGTCTTGGATCAACTTCTTTTGATGAGATATCGTCTCTACACAATCTGACATCTCTTTTTATTAGATTGGATAACTCATCAATTTTCAATAGAGATCACACCTGGATGACTAGATTGAAACGGTTTCGTATTGAAGTTGGGAAAACTTCAATTTATATACCATTCAACAAGTCAAGAAGGGAGATAATTGTCTCCAAGTGTGAAATTTTCAGTAGCAGAGAGGTCTCAGGCATGTTGCAGTTTGCTTCACATTTGTACTTGGAAGAATTCATGGGTCTCAGGAAGTTGTTTGCGTACAACAGTTTTGACGGATTAAAATCACTACACATCGAGAGTTGTTCATGTGATTTTGGATCAGCGGAAGAAGGAAGTGGACATCATATTGACCCTTTACCAAATCTGGAACATCTCCGCCTTGTTTATGTAGATAATTTAAAGAGTGTTTCTGATTTCGGTCATCTAAGATTTTCTAAATTACGCCGACTGGATATTAACATTTGTGACAGTTTAACATGTCTGTTCAATGTTGGTGGAGGTTTTTCTGTACCTTTGGAAGAAATTACAATTAGCTATTGTGAAGAGCTGGTAGAGTTGTTTGTGCAATGCAGCTCAAGTCAAATTCCAAGAGTCCGGAAGTTGGTGTTGCGATACTTACCAAAATTAGGAACGTTGGGGGAGCCGTGGGAACACCTGGAGGAACTTAAGGTTATATCTTGCAATGAAATAAGGAAGTTGCCTCTCTCTATTCAAACCTCCAACAAAATCAAAGTGATAAGAGGAACACCAGAATGGTGGAGCCAATTGGAGTGGGACGATGACAACTTCAAGTTAAATTTAGAGCATTGTTTCACGGAATCCTACTGGTAGAAGGATCAAAGTTGAGGTTACTTCCCCTGCATTTCAGGAATCAGGTAATATTCGATTATTTGATTTTGTCTTTTTTTCTTCTTGTGTTCAAAAGGGTTTATAATGTTCAGAGTCATTTCACCTAAATAGCTTTAATGTTTTGGATTAAATGCTCAAATTGTTTTATAAGTGAGTTTCTTACTTATTTTCTTGTGTTTGGTACGTACGTAAACATCATGGAACTCAAGTCATGGTTATTAGAATTTTACTTAATAGTTCTTTCATTTACAGTAGATAAAACTCGAAATTTCAATAAGGTTTTAAATGTAGTTAATAACACTACCTTAAGTGGTTTATCATTCAAATGTTAACAAGCTCGACTTTTTGTTGCTTCATTCAGGGGACTAAAGAATGCAGAGGAAGGAAATTCCTGCACCTGAGAGGCAGAGTTTCGAGCTGAAGTTAACCGGTTGAGTTTGTTGTGATGTCTTGAGTTTTTTCTGTCAATAACTGTTTACTGATCCTTGTTTGTATTATTTGTGCTTTCTGGTTCCGATATTTTGATTGCTTGACTTTACAATGAATAATTTCTTGTTTAGTTGTAATAAGCTGGTATTGCTTCCTGATATTGTACACTAAAAATTTAGCGCATGCTCTTGATTTTCTATGTCTTTGTTCTCATGATAGCACATATAATATTATTAGAACTTCAGATTGCGTTTGATGAAATTTTTGAATATTAAAGATTAATAACAACGTCAACATGTTGGTTAAAACAGTAGCATAAAGGTAAAAGTTGAGATAACAATTGTGAAGAAAAACGACTTTCGTCCAAAAGTGTGAGACTGTGAATAGTCATCATACGAAAAAATTGATATGAAAGTATCCTCCCCTAAGAAAAACAACAAACACATCCCCGCGCACCCAAGATTGAACTAGGGGATCAACATTGCAAAAGCAAAAACTGGTGCAATTTTGACTTTGATACCATATTAAGAAAATCGATATTGAGTTTATATAACTCAACCTCAAGCTCAAAGGCTAGTTCATCGACTGAGTAATACCCAAGACCATATAAGGAAACAACCAATTTCCCCAACCAATGTGCGACATTTAACAAAAACGAAATGCCATAGGAAGGCTAGCACATAATTTGAAATAAAAGTATTTATTGCAACCGAATCTAGATGACATTTTTCTAGTGGTAGGTTAAGCCAAACTCCCTTCTTCATCTGCATTAGGAGTCATCAAAAGACCATTTTCATACTATGTTCAATCCAAGTAACTTTTGGACCCGTCAATTTATCTACTCAGCCAATTCTGATCTGTCCATTTTAACACCTCAAATTTAAGTCCTAAAATATGCAATATCTTCTATTAGGTGATTTTCCAATAACGGTTGTGGTGGATGGAGTGACAATTACTCCTTCATTTTTAACCTAATGAGCTAACAAGTATCATATCATTCTGAACCTTCCTTTTTGCATGTCCAATTTAATTTACATATTTTTCTAGTTATTTTGTGAAATAGAGGATTTCTATGAGACTACAAAAGACATGTATGAGTGGTCTAAATTGAAAATCCTCAATCAAAGGTTGTGGGGACTATTGAGATTTTTGTTGTCCTTCTGCAGTGTATGGGTTCAATTATTGTCAATCATGTTGCATAAAGGGTGGAGTCGAAATTTTAATTTTTTTAAGTTATCGAGTTTTAAATTAATTATTTGTACATATTTAATAAATTTATTAAAATAAATATCGAGTTTGGACCAAAGTTATTGAATTCGTCTAAACTCATAATTTATACCGTAGCTCCGCCCCTGCAGTGATCGATGCCTAGTCGTTTCTTTTAGAATCACATAGCTAGTTACTCCAATAATTCTGCCTTTTTTATTTGTACTACAAAAAGTAGTGTTGTATTAACTGCTTTATTTATCTTTATCTCTTTCTTGTTTTTTCCTTCCTATCTACGCATGCCAGCTTGTTTAATATAGTAGGAATAGAAAAGGAGAAAATATATATTTTAACTTTACGATTTAGAATTAATATATTCCTTGTTAAGAAGTGACACATATAATATACCCTCATCATCTAACAAATAGAACAGATTACCCTTTTCGTTAACAAACTCATATTTACGAAATAAAAAAATAAATCCTAAAATCGATTTTTCTTACATGTCAACTGATATCTATCATTTGTTTAAACTAATGTACTTGATCCAATATCCGAAACAACATGGAAGGTGAGCGCAGAAATGTAATATTGAATGTTGATTGTGATGTTTGTTGGGTGTGTGAACTAATTCCCGCATCGGAAGTTGAAAAGAAAAAGAACCTACATATAAGGTGTAAAATTCTCTTTAGGGAAACCGCATAGACTTTGGCCCAAAGCGGACAATATCACACCATGTGAGAGTATTTTTGGGATATTTTGGCCCAACACCTGATATCAGAGCCAATAGTTCAATGAGACGAGGAAGATGTCATAGGGTAGTAGTGGGCTTTGTTGGCTATAAATACTCAGAGGATCATGTGAGTGGCACACAATTAATCTCCAAAATTAGCCCATGCAATGGTGATGGGTTGTAAAACTTAATTCGAGGGATAAATTGTTGGGTATGCAAACTAATTTCCACATCGGAAGTTGAAAAGAAAAGGAACCTACATATAAGGTGTACGATTTTCTTAATGGTGTGAGGACTTTTAGGAAAAATTGTGCGGGCTTGGCAAAGTGCGCAATCCCACACTATGTAAGAATATCTATGCAAATGGGTTCATGGCTCTTCCTTCACACTGTGAAAGATGATTGCGCGCATAGCAATAAACAATGTCGTCTCATTCTTATGGGATTTACCGAGTTTGTTGTTATTTTGGGTGAAATTTATACCACACTTTCATTAAAATATACAAACACATACTAGGTGTTACCTTATCAATTCTAATAAAGTAACGAGAGCCTCATACATATTTATTTTTTTTGGACTTATTTTGGGAAGTAGAGAATGTCTGTGAGACATTAAAAAACATTCATTAGTGCTCCAAATTGAAAAATCCTCACTTGTGGGGACTCTTGAGATTTTTGTTGTCCTTTTGCAGTGGATGGCTTCAATTATTCTCAATCATATTGCTTAAAGCCAGATTCGAAATACCAATTTTTTTAAGTTATTGAGTTCTAAACTAATTATTTGTACAAATTCAACATATGTATTAATTTAAATACAAGATTCGGATCAAAGTTATTGTATTCAGCCGAACTCATAATTTATACTCTAGCCCCGTCCCTACTCCCTGTTGTGTTGCATAGTCGTCTCTTTTGGAATTACATCGCTAGTTACTCCAATAATTCTGCCTTTCTTTTTATAAAGTACAAACATATTGTTTTATTATCTTTATCTCTTGCTAGTGACTTTCCTTTTCTTCTTTTTCCTTCGTATCTGTGCATGCCAGCTGGTTTAACATAGTACGAACGGAAAAGGGGAAAATTAATGATTTAGAAATAATCATTTAATAATCTATGAGAGCATGTGAAGAAGATGAACGAATCGTAATTTTGGAAAAGAGAAAACTGAACTTCCATTTCTTCTTCTTCGATTCCTGATGTGTATGTAAAGATAAAATGTCTAACTAACTAACAGAGCCGATTAAACATTCTTAAATTTAGCACATAATCTTCATTTTCCATGTTGTCTTCAAATTTGTGAAAGAGGTTTCTCATGTTGTAAAAGGGTCCATAGTAAACAACTCAAAACTTACTCCACAAGAAATTTCACTACTTTAGGATTTATGGTCGGCATGCTGTCTAGTTGTAGTTGGATCTCAAGACGTTTGGAATGCTCCACATTCTGGTTTGTTTGGTACGACGAAAGTCATTTTCTTGTTAATGTTTTCTGAAAATAGCTTTCCGTTTCAGTTCAAGAGTGAAAAGTATTTTCCGTCAATACATTATTATAGATTGACAATAGAGAATTGAACTTATTTGCATTTAGTGTTTACATTAAATCAAAATATTTCAACTTGACAGTTAAAAAATCATATTGAAAAAATAAATCACTTAGACCATGGTTACGAAAAATAGTGTGAATGAAAGTCACATGTCTTACATTTTTTTTGTTTGTTTGGTGTAACCACCCGATACGGAGAATATAATATATATAGATTATACAGAAAGAAAATTTCCATATGAATTTGTGTATAATGTAACTATATCCTGAGCTAAAATGGCGTTAAATTTTTGAATTTAAATCACTTGAATGCATCAAGAGACTTCCCTTGCATACGATATTAATGTGGATAATTAATACTCCCTCCATTCCATATTAAGTTAATTTTTGAGGTATTTTCTATTTTTTAAATTAACTTAATTGTTCAGTTTTCAAGACTATTTTTAGAGTGTTCTTTCAATTTTACCCTTCATTAGTTAGTATTGGAATTGGTGATTAATTAATATTTAGTTATTTTAATCATAAATTTGACAATAATTAATAAGGGCAAAAATGGAAAACTAGGTTCAATTTATGTCTTAATCTACTTTTCTTAAAGGGTGTGAAACATCTCAAAACTTAAGTTAATAAGGAATGGAGGGAGTATGAAATAAAAAGAGTATAAACAAGAAGATATTAATTATTTTCTTTCATATTTACCCTTATTTAAGTAAATGGGCATTTATGAAATCAAGAAACTTTACTAAATAGAGAAAAATTTAGAATTAGCAAACATAATAGATATAATAAGTCTCTATAGCTATAGTTTTGAATATAATTGCGCTTCAAATTAAAATATAGTTTTGTTGCTATGAAGGGTACGGTTTGTATATTTCTGCATGTTCGTATATTTCTCTTGTGAATATATAAATAGCGTAAGTATATACAAATTATGTATTTATACATTCAAAAAAGATTTAGAACTCTGTTTGTATATTTCGCTTGTCAATATACAAACAGGGTAATTTATGATGAATTTTTCATATATCGTATACAAATAGTTAGGTTAAGTATATACAAATTTCTGGATTTATACAATCAAGAAGCAAATTACACAAATTCTAGATTTATACAAATCAGGCGAATTATACAAATCAAACGAATAACAATAATTGAGAAAATTGTAGTCGCGAATTACAATTTTCTTAAACTATAGCTATAGTACCTAATATAGGCTAAATGTTTGTTATTCTGCATAATTTTCCCGACTAAAAATAAGCATTTGCTAAGGGATAATGTTATTACTCTTTTTGCTCTATATTAGTTATATACTTTCTCTATTATAGGTTTTATAAGAAATTATAAATAAAAATAACAGTTTTACTTATTTACCCCTTAAGAAACTTTTTGAAATTTTACAAATTTATTTACACTTTTAAAAAGAATTAATTGTAAGAGCAAAAAAGGTTTTAAAAAAATTGTAATTAATTCTATCTTGATTTTGTAAATTGATAAATCATTGAGATACCTATTTTTAGTAATGTGAATTATAGACAAATACTCTCTCTATCCGTAATTACTTGTCAACTTCTGAATTAACATATCTATTAAGAAAATAATTATTGACATAATGAGTTTACCATTTTACCTCTATTAATTATGAAGTAGAATTAAAAATCGAATATTTTCAAAAAGTTATACTTTTATCAAAGTAATTAATTGAGGGTATAATAGGTAAATTTTTTTCTTCTTGATTTATCAAAATGGACAAGTAATTAGGGACAACTAAACAAGAAAAAATAGACAAGTAATTAGAGACAGAGGGAGTATACTAAAAATATCCGGTAGACAAATTTTCATAATAAATTAAAGGAAAATGAATAGTGTTTTCATTCACACTTTTTCTCTCATATTTTTACGCTAAATAATGAAATAAATCAATAAAGAACTCAAAAAAGTAATAATTAAAGAAGTAAAAAAAAGCTGTGTGAAAAGGATCATATACCCGTACATGATTTTTAAAAAAATAAAAAATCATTTTTTTTACTTGTATATGCAAGTCATTGTAACGGTAGGAGTACATGTGAGTTATTTGTGTAACAATAAAAGTATATATGAACCATTTTTATAATGAGGAATATGCTGAGGAGTATATACGAAGCCATTTTCTCTTTACATTGCTAGTTACTCGAATAGTTGTGTTTGCCTTTTTCTTTTAGTTCTCTGAATTTCTGCCTTAAACAAACAGTTTGAGAGAGCATCATTACCTCAAGAATTGTTCAATGGATATACTTATTAATGTTATAAGTGGCTTTATTGTTGAGGTGGGAAAGTTTGTATGTAAATGCATCAATCCTGATGTTGAAAATACTGTCCATTTCTCATCAAATGTTGAAAATTTAACGAAGGAAATGGAGACGCTAACAAAGTTAAGAGATGATATCCAAGAAAAGGTGGAAATAGCTGAGGGAGAAGGCTATAAACCAAAACCAGATGTTATCAAGTGGATCGAGGATGTTTGCGAGCTGGAGAATGAATGGGAAACTATGCAAGAAAACATTGCAGCGGCGAAGACACTTAGATATAGGTGTTGTCCCAATTGCAGCCTCCGCTCTGAAGTCTGGACTCAAGCACAGAATAGTATCCATGTTAAACTTTGCAGTCTTAGAAATGGCGGAGAAAGCTTTGGATCCAATTTGATGGAAGAAAATTACCGTGTGGAAAAAGTTGAGCACTTACCAGGACCATCAATAAAAGACCAGCCAGCCGCAAGAAAGAATCTCGACAAAATCCTCCAACACTTGGAAAACGATGAGGTATTACTAGAACTAAATTAAGATTAGTAATCTTAAATTGTTTAGAATTTGATAGCTAATAAGGTGTGTATCTGAAATTTTGATCATAAGAGTAATTGTGCCTTTTTCCTAAATGAAAGTGTAAAACTGTTTTTTAATAGAAGTAAAATCAATACTTCTGCTACTTGTTAGAGTTTTATATTTTTTTTGGAAAAATCTTTTTAACCAGAAAATTTGGCCAAAATGATATTTTATCAGATTGACAATTTGTCTACTTATATTTTTTATAATAGATAAATCATGTCTTATGTGAAATTAGAATTAACAAGTTTTGTTAGACATACATAAATAATAAAATGAAATATAAATTAGAAGAAATCGCCTATATAATTTAATCTGTTAGAAGTGGTTATGATTTAAAACTCAAGTTAAACACTTTCACCTTTACTGAATAAATTTTTATCTCATGTTCAATTTCTAAATTTATTTTTTAATTCAAATTCAAAAAGTAATTTTCAATATGAATTAAAAATAAAAAGTACGATCATTAATTCATTGTATGATTATTTTGTGTGCGTGTGTAACTTGAGTACATCATACTTAATTATACTCTAAGCTATAATATTTAAAAAATGTTTTTTTAAATTATGTTTTAATATTCATTAGTGTGGCTTACTCACATAAATTATATTGCTTAATCTTTTAAATTATTTATTTCCTTTTTTTTTATCTTAAGAAACTACTCAAGAAGGAATGTAGAAATAACACTAGCTTGTTGTTGGTATAAGATAAAGGATACACAAAATCATATAAAATTTAAAATTTGGCCACATAAATCATAAAAATATCAAATTTATACTTGATATTTGGAGATAACTACACTATTTTCCCGACAAGAATGAGGAAACTAATTTTTTAATTTATTTCCCTCCATTTTTTGAGAGAATTCTAGCCAACATAATATTATATATATACCATTAATCAGATGATTTTTATTAAGGGAGATTTAAATATAGATATACGTATTTCTTTAAATTTTAGCATGATAATTACATATATATATATATATATATTTATTCAAATATGGATATATCATATATGTATTTCTTTTAATTTATTTTTCTTGATATTTTAAATTATATTTAAATCATTATATTAATATTATATCAATATTAATTTATTCTTTTATTCATCTAGGTATAATATTGATTGAAAATTTGAATATGTACATTTTAATTTAATAAAATAAAATTTTGATTAAAAATATTTTCTAATAGACATTTAAAAGAAATTTTCTCTATAAGATAATATTTTTTCCTATTATAAATAAGTGGAAATTAAGTTAACAAAATTGAGATCAAAACGTAATTTGACAATTGTTGAAACAAAGCCTCCTACAATCGTTCTTTCTCTAATTTCTTGTATATTACCAACCATTGTTGCCTGTGGGTTAATTATTCTTTTGGGTATGTCAGGTTGGCATCATCGGAGTGTGGGGTGCAGGAGGAATTGGGAAAACTACTTTGGTGAAGAATTTGAACAATGAGCTCCAACAGATTGACGTGTCAATTAGGTCTAAACTGTCTTTTGGTGTTGTGGTATGGGTTACAGTACCCAAACCTCCAATAGACATAAGAAAGGTTCAAGCACAAATTGCCAAAAGATTAAGCCTAGAGGTAGATACTGATCAGGGAAGTGAAGAAAGCAATGCCAGCAAAATCTATCAAAGGCTTAAGCAGGAAAAGAGTTTCCTTGTGATACTAGATGATGTTTGGGAAGCTATAGATTTGGATCATGTAGGTGTGCCCCAACCCAAAGATCACGCAGGAAGCAATGTTATTATTACTTCTCGTGATTTGGGTGTTTGTAACCAAATGAAATCAGACACTGAAATGAATATTTACACATTGGATGTGAATGAATCTTGGCAACTATTTATCAAAAATGCGGGAGATGTTGCCAATGAGGTGGATATTGAGCCATTTGCAATGGATATTGCAAGAGAGTGTGGTGGTTTACCTTTAGCAATCACTGTTATTGGAGCATCTATGAAAGGCAAGAACATGGCCGAGCAATGGGAAGATGCTTTGGAATCACTTAGAATGTCTGAACCTAATGCCAAAGATGTGAGAGATAAGGTTTACCAGGTCATCAAATGGAGTTTTGATTCTTTAGAGCAAAGAGGCAATACGAACAAAAGGAGAAGTGACATTCAAAGTTGTTTCTTGTATTGCTCCTTATATCCAGCGTCTATTCCAACAAATGATCTCATACATTGCTGGTGGGCAGAGGGGTTCCTTGGTGAACACGACACATATGAAAAAGCTTACAACAGAGGAATCACAATTATTGAGGAACTAAAAAATGTCTGCTTACTAGAAGAAGCCCATGAGAAGAATTGTGTGAAGATGCATGATGTGGTTCGTGATGTTGCTAAATGGATAGATAATACCTTTGGGGATGAACACAGATCTGTTATTCAAGATGGAATTGAGTTAATTAAGATTTCAAATGTTGAAGTAGCATCAGCTTCTGTCAAGAGATTATCTTTCATAACCCAAGGAATTCGGAGTCTACCTGATAATTTCACGAAATGCCCAAAGGCAACATCTTTACTATTGCAAGACAATTATAGCCTTGAGGAAATTCCCCATAAATTTTTGTCGGCATTTCCAGCCCTAAGAGTTCTGAACCTGAGTGAAACTCGTATTAGAACACTGCCTTCTTCCGTCAATAATTTAAGTCAACTACGTGCTCTAATACTACAAAGGTGCCACATCTTGAAGGAGTTGCCAGCTATTGGTAGTCTTTGCAATTTGCAGTTGCTCGATTGTGATAATACAGGGTTACGTTGTCTGCCTCAAGGAATGGATAAGTTGACAAATCTGAGGCTATTAAATATGCCTTTAGGTGAGTTGAAGAAGAGCATCGACCTGGGAGTTTTCCACGAGTTGCAAAGGCTTGAAATGTTACATCTACCCATAAGACGTGGAGATGTTGTTGGAGCAACTTCTTTTGATGAGATATCACATCTACCCAATCTGACATCACTTTTTATTTACTTGGATAGCTCATCAATTTCAATTTTGAAAAGTGACCACACCTGGATGAAAAGATTGAAAAGATTTCACATTAGAGTTGGGAATACTACAGCTCATCCTGAGGTACCATTCAACAAGTCAACCAGGGCGATATGCCTCTTAGGTTCTGACATTTTCAATAACAAAGTTTGGCTCTCAAGCATGTTGCAGTTTGCTTCAGATTTGTACTTAGAACGATGCATGGGTCTCACGGAGTTCATTCGGAACAACAGTTTTGATGGATTAAAATCACTATACATATTTATCTGCTCTGATGATTTTGGATCATCGATAGAAGGAAGTGGACAGTTTGATGATCCTTTGCCAAATCTAGAGCATCTTATTCTCTCTTCTGTACATAATTTAAAGAGTTTTTCTGATTTCGGTCAACTTCTGGGTCTAAGATTTTCTAAATTACAACAACTGGATATATACGGTTGTTCAAGTTTAACATGTCTTTTTAATGTTGGTGGAGCCTTTTCTGTACCCAGGCACTTGGAAGAAATTTCACTTTGCGATTGTAATCATCTGACAGAGTTACTGGCACAATTCGGCTCAAGTCAGACGACATTCGTTAGCTCAGGAGTCCGAAAGTTACGCTTGGATTATTTAGACGCATTAAGAACGTTTGGGGAGCCAGAGAGTATGTGGGAACACCTGGAAGAACTTAAGGTGATATCTTGCAATGGAATAAGAAAGTTGCCTCTCTCTATTCAAACCTCCAACAAAATCAAAGAAATAAGAGGACAGTCAGAATGGTGGAACCGCCTGGAGTGGGATGACGAAAAATACAAGTCAAATTTAGAGAATTGTTTCACTGAAATAAATGAATGGCGTATGGGTTATATGGAAGATAGTAGCTTATCATCTACTTCATTGTTTAATTATGTAATATCAACTGATAGTTAATTAGTTGTTTAGCTTATTACTAGTTGGTTATAGTTAGTTACAAAAGTTTGTTAGTGTATTAGTTAAAGAAAGGACAGTTGTACATTAGCTGGCAGAGCATAGATTACATGTGTATATAGATGAAAGTTTCTCATCTTTGAGATTAAGCTTGATGAATGAGATTGGAAAATTCCCAAAGTCCATTTATTCTCTAAATAACAATATGGTATCAGAGCACTGAATTCACGTGTGATTCAGAATTCAATTTCATCTTCTATTTTGTTTCTAGGTTGAGAAGCTTTCGCCATTAACAGAGCTTGAAGATGGCTCTAGCGTCAACTGGAGAGGATGTTACAGTTGTAGTCGCAGCTGATACGATTGAAGGAATCGAGAAAAATCGTAACCATCCTTTGTATCTGTTGAAATAGCTAGAATTTTCAATACATGTTCCTAAAGTTAGTTGAAAATAGTCAGTTTTTACTATACATTTTTACTGTTCCATTAGTCTGTTATAGTCCGTTACTTTTCTGTCAATAAAGGAGTTAACAGTCTGTTAGCTTGTTATTAGAATGAGTTTGTTAGGAATTGTCAGAAGCTACTAGATGGTTCTAGAATAGTGTGAACATCTATAAATAGATGTTGTATGCATCATTGTAATATAACTCTGATTCTTCTCACCATCAATAAAGCTTCATCTGTTCTCAACAATGGTAGAATGATCAGTTCATGATCAAGTTTTAATATGGTATCATAGCAGGTTCGTGATGGCCTGTGTAGATTGAAGTTGTAGAACAGAATTCAGAGTATCAGTTTCCTGCATTTACTGAATCAGATTGGAGTTTTTTTTTCTCCAGAAATGGCAGTTACTAAAATTGATCCTAGTGATCCATTATACATAGGTCCATCAGATATATCATGAGCTGCTTTAATTCCTATCAAATTGATCAGATCTGAAAATTATGGAATTTGGAGTCGATCAATGAGGATCGCACTGTTAGGGAAAAGGAAATATAGATTTGTGACTGGATCGTGTAGCAAGTCATTGTACAAAGATGAACTACATGAACAATGGGAAACTTGCAACGCAATTGTGCTGTCATGGCTGATGAGTTCTGTTAATAAGGAACTTCTAAGTGGGATTGTAGATGCAACAAGTGCTTTTGAGGTGTGGGAAGATCTAAGAGAACGATTTGACAAAGTGAATCGTATGAGACTATATCAGCTGCACAGAGAGATTAATACACTTACACAAAGAACTGATTCAGTATCTTCACAAAGTTGAAGAATCTGTGGAATGAGTATGATGTTGTTATTCCAGCCCCAACTTGTATTTGTCCGAAGTCGAAAGATTATGAAGACCATTTATATCAGCTGAGATTGATTCAATTCCTGAGTGGTCTAAATGATTCATATGAGCAGGCTCGAAGGCAGATATTATTGAAAGGAGTTACCCCTACTATCAATCAAGCATATGCCATGATAATGGAAGATGAGATTCAGCAGTTAGCATGTGCAACTGTTACAGGGGAGAAACCTAATCCAATGGCAATGCATTTGAATAGGAACCTGGAAAACAATTATAATCAAAGCTATAAGGGAAAGAAGTGTGACTATTGTCATTACACTGGACACACTAGAGAAAATTGTTACAAGTTGATAGGATATCCTACAGACTGGAAGCATAGAAAAAAGAGCAACTACAACAATGGAAACTCGAAAGGAGGTGGCCAACAACCAGGATATAACACACAAGGATATAGAGCTAATGGATCTGGACATCAGTATGGAGGTCAAATGAGCACAAATTTCATTGGAAGCAATCTTAGTAAGGACTAAAATGCCTCAACCAGTCATGAAGGTAATAAAGAAATCAACAATGTTATGCTGGCCAAGGTAAAAACATTTACAGATGGGGAGTACAAATAGATCATGGAACTTTTACACAGAGATGAGATGAAACAGGTCAATCTATCAGGTATGGCCACTTGTCTATTATCTCATGTTGCTTCACATGAATGGATAATAGATTCTGGTGCTACTCACCACATTACGTCAACTAAGGAAAAAAATTCAAGAAATCATGATGTATTCAAGTCAAACAGTGATAAAGTAAATCTTCCTACTGGTGCAAAGGCTGATGTATCCCACATTGGAGAAGCTGTAGGTTTTAAAGATGAAGTTGTGCAGGATGTGTTACTTGTGCCTGATTTCAATTGCAATTTGTTATCAGTATCCAAGGTCACTAAACAGCTTTCTTGCTTTGTCTCCTTTTATCTTGACTTCTGTGTATTTCAGGACCTTCACAGTGGCAAGGTGAAGGGGATTGGTAAAGAAAAAAGAGGTCTATACTGTTTCAAATATGAAGGTGGAATGAAGACAGTACCTAAGATTCAGAATCACCAGAACTTAATTGCAGGAGCAACTATGCAGGACACCAACTTATGGCACAAAAGGCTTGGTCATCCTTCATCTCAGACTCTGAAGTCAGTAGATTTTTTACAACATAATAAAGACATAGATAGAGTGAATAATTGTCATGTCTATCCTTTAGCCAAGCAAACTAGAATCTCTTTTCCTGTTAGTGAAACTAGAGCAGCTACGTGTTTCGATCTTGTACACTTAGATCTTTGGGGGCCATATAAAATTCCTACTTTTGATAAGAAACATTATTTTCTTACAATTGTATATGATTGCAGTAGATATACTTGGATCCATTTGTTACAACTAAAGTCTGAAACTATAGTAGCATTTAAGAATTTCTTTTTAATGATCAAGACACAATTTGGTGTTCCTATAAAAACCATAAGATCAGACAATGGCACTGAGTTCTTTAACTCACAGTGCAATGAGTTGTTTATGTCCATGGGTATCATACATCAGAGTAGTTGTCCTCACGCACCT
Organism: Solanum chiquidenum; assembly: GCA_029582725.1. Classification (NCBI taxonomy): domain Eukaryota; kingdom Viridiplantae; phylum Streptophyta; class Magnoliopsida; order Solanales; family Solanaceae; genus Solanum; species Solanum chiquidenum. The sequence goes on from JAJOOS010024782.1 coordinate 18,644, forward strand.
CAGCAAAATGGTGTTGTGGAAAGGAAACATAGACAGATCCTAAAAATAGCTAGAGCTATTAGATTTCAATCTCACATGCCTATTAGATTTTGGGGATTAAGTGTGCAAACTGCAGTATATCTAATGAATAGACTGCCTTCATCATCTATTAGAGGTAAATGTCCCTATGAGTTGATGTTCTCCAAAGTTCCTTCCCTTTCACACTTGAGAGTGATTGGTTGCCTTTGTTATGTTACAACTGTGCCACAAGGAGATAAGTTTTCAGAAAGGGTTAGGCCATCCATCCTTATGGGATACTCTACCACAAAAAAAGGGATAAGATTGTAATACAAATAAGTTCCTTGTTAGCAGAGATGTTAGATTTCAAAAGCATGTATTTCCATTTGCAAAAAGGACACCTCATGAATGCCCTACACAAACTCCATATTATAGATCATTGAGGATGCATTTTCAGATGATTCATTGCCAGCTCTTGAAGAACAAAGTCAAGAAATATTAGTTTCAGGTGCTGCACCACCTTTACAGACTTCAATCCCTGCAAGAAGAACACCTAGAGTATCTCAACAGCCTGTTTGGATGAAAGATTATGCAGCACCACATAAGGGAAAGGGAACAAGATATCCACTTGCTAACTATCTGTCATATATGTTGACACCTAATTTTGATCCTCCACGATAGAAATTAATTTTCGAGCTTCTCTAGTTTAAAACGATTTAGAAGAATTAATTTTATATAAAAATAAAATAGTTTGCGAGTTATCTTAAATAGTTTGTCATTTTTATGATTTTGAAATAATATATATATGTTTTATATAATTATGTATATAATCAGTACATTTTATGAACATTCGAAAATCGTCTAAAAAAATATATTTAGTTTTACTTAAATATTTGGTTAACTAGTTTAGTTATAAGATAGTTTATACTTTTGAATTAATTAGTTTATAATTAAGTCAATTATTTTATTTCGTCAAAACTAAGAAGCTCATCAATTAATTTATATTAATTCGCCTTACTTAATCACTAGCCGAATTAACCAAATGAATTCAATTTGGCTACATTCCTAATTCATCGGCTAAATTCGTAATGCAATTGACCACTCAATTCGGTTAAAATCGCAACTTACCAGCCATTACTTTTACCTCACCCTTAAACCAATTTTGGGCCTTTTCTTCAACCTTTCCAACAGCCCATCATTTCAACCCCTTAGACCCAATTCCCTTTTATTTTTCAGTGGCCCAATTCTCCCCTTTTCCTCC
>JAJOOS010024784.1:0-23093 GCA_029582725.1 Solanum chiquidenum
ATTGATCTTTTTGTATATGTATACCAAAACAGATTATACAACTGCTTTCTTTTGTATATGTATAGCGAAATATACATATTTATGTTTGCTATGGAGCGCAATTATGCAAACTTTGCTATAGCATACAAATATGAATTTTGTGTTTGCTATATTTGAAAGTTGCTCTATGATTATTGCCATGATTATGTGTGGGTAGTTTTCCTTATTGTAGGGCTATGGGAATTGGGAGTCAAACGATGTTGTAGTGAATTTTGAATTGACATGTTTTTAATTATTATGTTGGCTTCATTATTCTTTTATCGTGCTTAGTTATTTCATTGTCTTGCTAACACTGAAATACTATCAATCGTCCAGAATTGAACTTGAAAAAATGAATTTGATTGAAACTGAATCAAATAACGCAAGTTCTTTGAATCTAGGCCTCGAGAATGAACTTGTAATTAGAATAGGAATATATACCTAGCATTCTTGCTTAGTCATGATACAAGAATTATTCTTGCATTATTGTTAATTCTAACTCCATAGGAATATAGGTGTTAGATGACTTGATTAGGTGAGTAAGAACCCAAAAGCTTTCATGAGTTTAACTCTTGATTAACAAACTAAATCATCCAAATAGTCAATTTAAGTGGATAACTTATCTGAATTGATACATAATCCATAGCCCTGGAATCTATTCTTTCATATATTCTAAATTCACTTACGTACTGTTGTGCAATTTCTAGTGTTCAGTACATACTTCACAATTGTAGCAATAGTTACAATAAATCATCATTACTCATTACACTAAAAATAGTCTTTAGCAGTAATTAATTTACGATATTAATTTAATTGATACTAAATATATTTTTTAGAGGTTGTTAACACTCTCTTTGTAATTGTCCTTAAAGCCAATAGCAACATTAAATCCAATGATTTTAAGAGTAAATTTTAGGTTTAGAAAACATAAAAATCATATTTGTATTCTATCTATAACTATAGTTTGCATAATTGCGCTCCATAACAAATTTTATGTTTGCTATGGAGCATCAGATTTGTATAAATCGCAGGCAGGCATCTCGTTTGTATAAAAGCGCAGGGATTGTATATGTATATCGGTTAGAGAATTGTATATATGTAACCACTATGTGTATGTATCAATGATTGTCTTTGTATATCTGCATAAAATTTGAATTTGTATACAATCGAATCGAAATAAAATATTTGTATATCAAATCTCTCTCTCGCTTTATATAAACACAAATTATACAAATTTGTATAATTTGTGTTTATATAAAGCGAGAAAGAGAGAAAGACAAAAAAGAACTGGTAGGGGAAGATCTGTATTTGTATAATTTGTGTTTATATAAAGCGAGAAAGAGAGAAAGACAAAAAAGAACTGGTAGGGGAAGATCTGTATTTGTATAACTATAAGTGTATAGTACGAAAATATATGTATTTGTATTGTATATACAGTTTTCTCTCGCTTTATACAAACCCAAACACAATTTATACATTTGTGTTTGTATATAAGTGAGAGAGGCGAGGGAGATTGGCGAGCGAGGTTTCTAGGGAGAGAGGCAAATGACAAGTGTTTGCTACGGATTAGAATTAAATGAAACTATGGTTATAACATTTAATTTGAATTAATAATTTGCAATTTTATACAATTTTCGCTAATTAATTTGTGTCGGTAAAAACTTTAGCACTCTTTGTTAACATACATTTATTGTGGCTAAAAGTTACTTTTATGGTAGTGACTGGTGGAAAAAATAATTTATAATCTAATGAATAGGAAATAACAAGTGTTTATGTCGTCAATTTTATCACTTGTTAATCACATATATTTGCGTGTGGATTTGGAGTCCACACCCTCCAATCCATCATTCAAGACTTTCACACTTTTCAATTACAACAAATACACTTGTCAAATCTTGTGTTCAGGAAAGATTAGAAAGAAAGAAAGCATAACTATGTTGTAGCACAAAAATCATTCACATTAACTATATTGGATAAGATATATACGTTACAAGTGTTAGAAATACAGACAAAATATTTGCAGATATAATTGGCTGTACATAGGAGAAGAGGGTGAAATATATCACCTAGGATGAATGGAGGGAACAACTCCACTGACAAGGTCACTACCAGATACATCAGCTGAAACAAAAGGATATTTCATAGCTGAGGTTGAAGATGGGGTTCTGCTATCCTTTTCACTATCCGTGACCACGGAATCTCTAATTATAGAGTCAGATTCAGGAATCATCACCCGTATGTTTTCCAGTTCTCGAACAACTTCTACCATCGATGGCCGACCTTCTGTCTCTTCTTGGCAACATTTCAGAGCCAGATTTATGAATTTCTCTACACATTCCGAAGGATAAGATCCCATCCGATCATCAATCACGTTGAATATCATACCAGAACGATACGCAAGGTTCACCTGTATATATCCATACAACACGGATTCAATTATATCTAATGGAGACCAAAAGACTTGATATTATTACTCAAATCCCTTATGTTTTAACACTTAAATATGTGTAGATGACAACGATAAGACAAAATATTTTCTAGCAAGACAGTACCTCCCTAACAATGTTCTTGCCGTGTGAAATTGGCAGCATTCCGGTGAGAAGCTCAAGGAATACAACACCAAGGCTGTAAACGTCACTCTTGTCAGTCAATTTATGAGTTAGGAAATACTCTGGGTCAAGGTATCCCTGCAGAGAACAAGCATTAGAGTCACAAGGTAGGATCACAAATATTTTGGTCAAAATATCCACTTCCTTGAACAATCAATGCTCACCGGAGTGCCCTTAACAACTGTTGATACATGAGCAGGCAGAGTCCCTTCAAGATCTGGAACTGGAGCGAGCCGTGAAAGTCCAAAGTCAGCCACCTTTGCAATAAATTTAGAGTCTAGCAATATATTGCTTGCCTTGATATCTCGATGGAATATGGGAGGATCAGCCTCCGTGTGCAAGTAGAGTATGCCCTTAGCTGAACCTAAGGCAACTTTCAATCGCATAGCTAAACTTAGAGGTTCTTTACATTTACCTGTCACACCACAAGTCAACCCATTAAATCCCATATGATATGGTCAAACACTTGATTTCTGCTAGTGCTCCCCAAAAGCAATCCCCTACGACTAACCAGCAGAAAGATTGATTTTCCACAATTTTCATTGGAAGGGATTTGGTTGGGGGCAAGGCTAGATGTTGTCGATTAGTTAATCGTTTGCGTGCTTAAATGTTTTCCTTATCAAAATGAAGTGCTAGAAGGAAAAGATTTGCACAAATAAATGGAGGCAAGAACAATGTGAATTATATAGTTATTTACCAGATAGGTGGTCTCTCAGAGTACCATTAGGCATAAACTCGTAAACCAGCATCTGCAGGTAAAACACAAAATTGACAAAATGTTCTAATTTAGGAATTGAAAAGAGAGAAAGGCACGTGTGTATGTAGAAAGAAGACGAAAAAGAAAAAGACCTATAACCGGCCAGAGGCGAAATAATATCAGTTATCACAATATTAAAGTAGTCCAGCAATTGTTTGAAGAGAAAGAAAAAGTAGTCCAATTATCTGCTAGCAAAAAATCTTCTCTTGGATCTGTATCCCTTTGCTAATCTTTAAGCATGTGGGTGCACATGTGTGTAGGATCCATTTTAAGGTATAAGAAAGATCATATATTCCTTTTTTTCCTTCCAGCATTTTAAAAAAAAACAAATCTTTTGGTATTACAAAATTTAGCATACTGCTCCATTTGATTTTTGTTCATGATGATAAGACAATTGAAGTAATAAGGTACCTGTTCTCCTTCTTCACCACAATATCCAAGCAAAGACACAAGGTTTCGGTGATGTAGCCTAGATAATAGTTCAATTTCTGTAAGAAACTCCTTTTGGCCCTGTAATGATCCCTCTTGAGCTCGTTTAATGGCCACAGCTGTCCCATCAGCTAAAGTACCTTGATAAACTTTTCCATACCCTCCTTGGCCAACAATGCTGGAGTTGTCAAAATTTTTGGTCGCCAGTGTCAATTCTTCAAAATTGAACTCCTTAACACCATCAATTTTGACAGAGATTTTCGACACTGAAATGCAAAGACATGTGCTTACAACTTTAGTTTGAGACAATATATCTATATCATAATCACTACCTTCATGGCATCAGAGATGAGATTGAGGTTAACATAACATGCAGGCCTAAAAGCAATGTTTTATTCAAATGTGAACTAATTGATACGCAAGATACGATACACTAACAAGAGATGATTATGCTGTTGATCAGTAAGCTCATGAACTAGACAACTTTCTAGATGAGAGAGAATATATTGTTTTCAGGGATACTTCCAAATGAAAACTCTAGCTGGATTCTTACATCTAATATTTATTTGCAGAGATAACACACTCATTATCATGCTCTTTGAAATTGCAGTATTTTCAAATGGAGACTATTCCATCATTCTACATCTAATTGATGTCATTGTATTTTCATCATTCTATATAAACATATAATATTCAATTGTCTCTTTCAGTTTCATGATTGCTGTATCTAGGTAAAAAGTTAATCCAAGTAGTAAAGACGTATGAGAATGTATAGTCTACAATGATTCAAAATGCTACAATTGCAGAAAGCAACACAAACTTCAAGATCAGTAACTGTAGTATACTCACATAGGCTGTGTTTTGAATTGGCACGGTGGTGCTTCTTCATATGCAATCTCAGTATGAAAAGTGATACAAAAGCCGATATTGTGACCGCACCAGCAATTACCCCTAGTATGATGCCTGCAAGAGCTCCCTTGCTAATACCAGATGATGAGGGCGGGGGGATGACTGCAAAAGAACAATAAACACTATATATCACAAGGACACAAATAGCTAGGCTTCACCCCATTAAATGCTTCGATAATATGATATGATATGGTATCTATTCTTGTGTTTTATAATTGCACAAAGGATTGTTAAGTCACCAAATTCAATATGGCCCAATGATTAAGTCATCAGCAAAGGAAAATCACACACCAACAAAAACAAAAGTACAAGAAGAAGCAAGAGATACACAAAAATATTTAATCATCAAAATAAGTTAATCACATAGTCAAGTTCTCTATATATCATGATCTTTTACTGACAAAAGGAAGAGAACAGATTAGGTCATGCTAAAGATTTCTTAAAAGTTCACTCGAGCAGAGTAGTGTAAGCTAAGAGTAAATCATAGAGAAACGAAATCAGATACATATCTGAAGAAAGTAAATCAATCAAGATGTGGAGGGATAAATTCCTCTTCAATGAGTACTCCTTGGAAGACTATGTTTAATTAAAGGAGGCATACGTACATTCTCTATAATCTGCAAGTAGGGTGAAATTGAGAAGTTCATAAGGTCCAAAAAGATCATTATCAGGAATCAGCCATCCAGTGAACATGCTACGGAGTCTTAGGACCTCACTTTTATTGAACAAACGAAAGCTGTTGTTATCATCAAAGATGGGGAAAATCCTCAAGTACATCTTCACCCGAGGACCAGCTTCCAATGAAAATGTGTTCAGGTGTAATTGAGATATATTCAGTTTAAGACCAATAGTGATATACCACTTAAACTGATCCACGTATGATCGAAAATCCCGAAATCCAGGACTCTTCAGCCTGTATCCTATAAGCAGCGGTAGAGCACAAAAGCAAGTAGGATATGGCAGGGCATATTCATAGGGGGGAGGACACGCCAAAGGAGGACAATCAGTGTTGTTTGCTAATTGCAAGGTACCACCAGCATCTCCATTGTAAGGTCCGCAAAAGTTGAATAGGATAGAATTTGAACATAATGGATTTCCTTGAAGACTAGAACAATAAAATGGGAATGTAAAATGTTCAAATTGTATCTTTAAACAGAGAGGAATTATTGAGATGATGATTATACAAAAAAACAAACCTAACAGTGACATTTTGTGGGATAACCAGAGTTCCTGAGATATTCAAAAGCTTATTGTTCCGCAAATCCCTGCAGTATTGCAGCAGATACATCTCAACTACAGTCGTATTGATCTCAAAGTATGTAATTATCAAGGACTAGACAGCTAGGAAAAACTAAGACATAGGATAGCAATAACAAAGATGGCCTTATGGTAACAAATCTTTTTTTTCATGATAAATTTAGAAGCAAATGTGGATCTCTCAAAATTTCAGTTCTTACAAGATAAGTGTCTCAGTTGCGTTGAGTGTCCTATTTTGCCAAATTATGGATGGAACAGAACCGCTTAATGAATTGTTTTCTAGCGACCTGGCAGCAGAAAAAAAATAATGAATTAATGGATAATTGTAGCGAACTATTTATGTTGTTGAGTGGTAAACGACTGACAAAACTATTTAATAAAAGACGTCTCTAGAGTAACAAAAATGATAAAGAGCAAGGAAATAATGCTCACAGTTTCTGCAAATGAGGAAGGCTTGAAAAGTTTGAAGGAATAGTTCCGTTGAGGTTGTTGTATGACAGATCACTGCCACAATCAGAATTAAGATATTGCTTCAGAAAATATCAGATAAACAGTATCATGGACCCGACAATATCACTTTAGCAAGTAGTAGTAGATAATAATAACTCATGATAAAGCTTACAGAAAAATTGTATCAAGCTCTTACATTGTTGTCATATTGTCACTAAGCTTGTTCGATGGAATGGACCCACTTAGCTGGTTAAGGCTGAGATCTCTGAAATATGAAAATAATTAATTAGAATATGCATGTTGCAAATGCAACTATTAATCAAAAAGGGTAATTATGTTGAATATTGATCTTAAGTGATGTCGCTGTTAGCCTAAAGCAAATAATCTGTATTCCCTCAAGTGAATCCTGATTATTAACATTTGACTCTCCATGGAAACAGAATTGTAATATAAAGAAGTTTATAAATGTCCTTATAGTATGCATGAACCTTGGAAATATTCTTACATGTAAGTAAGGTTAGGTATGTTGCCCAGATTTGGAACTGGTCCCTGTAAGCTACAGTTCCTCAGACTCCTGGAAGAATGAAAAAGCAGAATCACTTTAAATCAATATAAGCTCTCAAAAAAACGTACTAATTACAATACAAAGATTTTAATACTTTCTTGAAACAGATGAATTTATTACTACTTTGAAAAAATGAAGCATAAAAAGCAAAAATACTTGCTTACAATCTGGAAGAAGCAAACATATAAGCTATTGAAATTGTTAAAACATTCAGTGGTTCCAGAACCTCTATTCTAAAAGTTCTTACTTGATATATGTAAGCTTTACAGGTAACAGGTGATTAAATTATCTCTTATAGTATTTGTTTCCTGTTACTTTTAACTACTATTTGAGGTTAGGATGAACTAATCCTTTCTTCCAGCTCATTCATAGTTTTCTCATCCTGTTCTTTAGTCCGCTTTTTATTTCCTTTGATTGGTAACTTCAATGTTATTCCACTGGTTGCTTCAAATAATGGCTATTACTTTGTTGCCGAATAGTAACAAGGTGCATCACCATTGGAAGAATCTCTAACAGAAAATCGCAATCAACTTTGAATGATTGTTCTAATGACACAATTAACTTGAAATTATAGGTTATTTACTGCATTACTTCTATTATTTGAGGATAATGTGTTTTATCATTCATTTATGCTACCAATTCTATAATAAGTTAAATAGGAGTTCTAACCATCAAAGATTCTATATGTACATGCGTATGGACCCAATTCAGTCTCAAAACCCATAGTAGATATAAAAACTCAAGAAAACTAATGTTGATTGAAAAGTGTTAAAACAGTTATGCCTATTCACAGGAAGATTATAGAAGAGCTATGACACAAAATCTTTTGAAGTTATGGTTCATGCACCCCCTGGATGTAAATAATTTCTATCCTCATGCCATAAATTCCAACTCAGCATAAACAAGAGATTTTAATGGACTTACAGTTTCAACAAACGTGACATGTTCCCGTATGAATCAGGAATGTGACTTCCTTCAAAGTTGTTATTATCAAGTTGACTATAAAACAAGAGTAAAATCAAATATGAGACATTTATGCTTACAGAATAAAAGGTAGTTATGGCGGAAAGAACAATATTGAGACAGTCAAAGAACTTCTCAGAAAGAATAAACGAAAACAGATGTGTACATAGACATCTCCTACAAAGGTTTAGTCCATTTATGAGCTGAAACCCTTTAATGTCAAAAGTCCACTAAAAATATGGTCCCTGTTGATATTTAAATCAGAACTATCATGTATACACAACATGACATTTCTTATCTACAGAAATATCTTATATGTGATAACTATGCCCAGAAAATTGATTCAGTTTCGTACCGTTGCTAATCTTTTATTCATTATGAGCTCTAATATTTTATGCCTGAAAGGAACAGTTCTCAACTATTCCCTTAATAAATAAAGCCCCATTACCAATAATTAAACGTTTTCATCTTTTGATAGTACCATAAAATCTTTTGATTGACTTAAGGGAGACTAGTGGTCTTCACAGCAATGACAGGTCATGAAGCTTTTCTATTGCATTCAGCATATTTTCCAGTGGCAACTCTCATGATATTTTATTCTTTTTGACTTAACCAAAGATCAAAAAGCTACATCTGAGAGATACTTCGAACATAATATTGTCATCTGTGTACATCAAGAATAGTCTTATATGCTAAGTGTCACACTTCGTAATCAATAGCTACTACAACAAACATCATAGCTTGAACTAAGGATATGTTTGACAATTTCGTAACTTGTTGCAACTGCCTTGTCCCCTTTCTATATCTGCAACAGAATTTCAATGTACGCCACCTTTCCCAAACTCATCATGAGGGAAACCTCTTCTACAATCAAGATAAAAGTACTTCGGCTCCAAAGTTATCGCCAATGAAAAGATATTCTAATATCAGTAATCCAAAAAGTATTATATACATAGAAAAGAAAGATAGCATACAGTATGCGCAAATTTGGAATTTGAGCAAGCTCTGGTGGAAGGTAACCCGATAAGTTGTTATTATCAAGAAGCCTGGAAAATGAAGGGAAAGGGTGATAAGTACTTAATAATGCAAAACACACCTCTAAATGATATTCATCAAAATTAATAGATCAAAAACACATGAGAACTGCAAAGTAAGGTTGTGTAGAATAGACCCGATGTGGTCAGGCCCTTCGGGGACCTCACATATAGCAGGAGCTTAGTGCACCAGGCGAATCTTTTTTTTTTATATAGATCAAAACGACACTACATTCTAAGGTTAACAAGTCATCTTTATCTAGTCTATCCAGAAAAATTCATTTCTATATACAATATTAGTGTGCAACAATTGATATTAATGAGGCCTTTGTATCATGATAATGAAGGTTTAATTTCAGCTGAATTTTCTGCTTAATCTTTTTGGTCTCAGTCTCATGTTGTATTTATCAAATGAATTTTGATACAGCGACATACTTCTTTGGTGATAACACAAAAGAAGTCATTCAGTAAGAGTGTATGGGTGTTTTAATTCGTCAAAAAGAAAGAAAGCATAGTTGCTTGCAAATAGTAAGAAGAGATAGATATAATCATTCCAGTACCCACCTTTTCCTTGAACAAACAAAGAGTAAGCCATGAGAGACAGAGGCGGATCCAGGATTTTAATTTTATGGGTTCAACCTTTATGTTCTTAGCAATGAGCCCCTTACACTACTAAAATTATGGGCTCAAAATCTAAATGTTAATTGAAAATTTAATGATTGTTTACATATCTATCCATATTCTGTGTCAAGAACGCAGGCTTTCAGTTGAACCCAGTAATAATACTCTCCACCACCACTGATGAGAAACAAGGGAATCCTTTTATTTTTCCTGATAGGAAAGGACTCCAAATGCATCATTCATAAAAGCAACATTTCTACTCAAGTCTTGTGAAACATCATAATTCACACCACCTGAAGGACTGTGCAGGCAGTAAAACCATCAAAGAATCATATTGTCACTTACAAGTGAAGTAGGTTTGGAAGTTTAGATAGCTCCGGTGGAATTTGTCCACTTATCGAATTGTTATTCATGTGGCTGACAGAAAAACAAAAATCACATTATGGAAAATACATATACCAGTAAATAAGAAATGAAAATTCTGATGACAACGATGCATGTGGCATCAAATAACGAAAAAAGCTGGTGTCGGGCTGTAAGGAAATTAGTAATCATCCATCTCAAGAAATATCTTACAAATGTGCAGTTTTTTCCAAATTTGCAAATGATACAGGTAAGGGTCCTGATATGTGGTTTTGATCAATTTGTATCCTGTTCAAGTTGGGAAGATAACCAAGCTCTTCAGGCAAAGAACCTGTCAATTCATTTCCATTCAGAAGCCTGAAACCATAAAAAAAGAATTAAAAATATATAAGTACAACCAGAGAAAATTATTAGGTAGGAAGATGTAATATTTCCTGAATAAGTACACATGGGAATTATCCAAACATCCACAGATATTCACTCATTCCCTCATGAGTAAAGCCACAAGGAAAGAGTGAACTATCTAAAGGAAGTCATAATATCAGTAAAAAGAAGGGAATGGGAAAAAACAAGTTTAACTTACAATAATTCAAGTGTTTTGATATTTCCTATCTCCTTTGGGATTGTCCCGCTAATTGCATTCCACATTACATCCCTTTTTCGGACAAATGGAAACAAAAAGTTAGCAAAAAATTACAATGTAAAGAAGCTGTGAGAAATATTAGAGAAAAAAATATTATAGAATTGTGTGTCTACATTATTACATTGAGGCCCTATTTATACACACTACATTAGACTCCTTTTCCAACTAGGATTCTTATTCCTATTCCTATTCCTATTCTTATTCTTATTCTAAATAGGATTCTATATACTATTCATATTCCTACTAGGATTCTAACACTCCCCCTCAAGCTAGTGCATACAAGTCATATGTACCTAGCTTGTTACAGATGTAATTAATACGAGGATCAGTGAGGGACTTGGTGAAGATATCTGAGTGGCTCGAGTTTAGCATTCGGATCCATAGGAGTGTCAATGGGTCTACATCTCATCATTCTTGTCTCCTCAAGAATGTCTAAGGCATATTTGCGTTGAGAAATAACAATACCTGATTTAGACCGAGCAACCTCAATACCTAGAAAATACTTTAGTATGCAAAGATCTTTAGTCCGGAAATGCTGAAAAAGATGTTGTTTCAAATTAGTGATACCTTCTTAATCATTGCCACTGATAACAATATCATCAACATAGACCACTAAATAAATACACAGATTTGGTGCAGAATGTCAATAAAACACAGACTAATTAGCTCCACTACGAGTCATGCCGAACTCCTGAATTACTGTGTTGAACTTACCAAACCAGGCTTGAAGGAGACTGTTTAAGACCATAGAGTGACCTGTGCAATCGACATTCAAGGCTAGACCACCCCTGAGCAACAAAACCAGGTGGTTGCTCCATATAGACTTCTTCAAGATCATCGTGTAGAAACACATTCTTAATGTAACTAATGAAGAGGCCAATGAAGAACTGCAACCATGGATAGAAAAAGACTGACATATGCTATTTTAGCCACACGAGAGAAAGTGTCACCATAATCTAGCCCAAATATTTGAGTATACCCTTTGGCAAGAAGGCGAGCCTTAAACCCATCAACCTGACCATCTGGACCAACTTTGATTGCATAAACCTAACGATAACCAACAGTAGATTTACCTACATGAAGGGAAACAAGCTCCCAAGTACCACTCGTATGTAAAACAGACATTTCATCAATCATAGCATGCCTCCCTCCTAGATGAGAAGGTTAGGGATGGGAATAGAGGATAAAAATGATACAAAGGCATAAGGGGATGAAGATAGACGATGATAACTCAAGAAAGTATAATGTGGGTTAACATTACGAGTGGAACATATAATCTTTTAAAGTGCAATTGGTCGTCTAGGAGGAGGCAAGCCCGCAATAGGAACAGGGTACGATGCATAATATGATGATAATCATCTATGACTAATGTTGGATGCGGACGATGATGATAAGTTATGAGTGGTGGCACTACAACTGTTGACACAGAAGTAACCATAGAGTCTTCAAAAGTCGGTGCAGGTAAAACTTGAGGTATGGACATGGAGATGTAGAAGTAATAGTAAAGTCCTCTAAAGTTGGTACAGGCAAGACCTGGGGTATGGGTAAGACTTTAGATATATCAGGATGATCAGAAAAAGAATAGTAAGCTTAAGATTCAAAGAATGTAACATCAGCAAACATAAAGTTGCGATGAAGATCAGGTAAATAGCAACAATACTTGTTTTGAACTCGAGAGTAACCAAGAAAACACATTTGAGAGCACGAGAGGCTAATTCCTGGGCAAAGTTGTGAACAAAACATGTGCTCCCAAAGACACAAGGGGGGATAGAGTAGAGAGGTGATTGAGGAAACAATATTGAATAAGGAATTTGATTATGAATGGAAGATGAGGACATCTGATTAATTAAATAGCAAGATACGAGAACTGCATCACCCCAAAAACAAAGCGGAACATGGGATTGAATGAGAAGAGTGTGAGCAGTATCAATAAGGTGCCTATTCTTCCTCTCTGCTACTCCATTTTGCTGAGTGTATGGACAAGAAGTCTGATAAATAATTGCTTGATCAGTCATAAATTGTTGAAATTGGGAGAATATATATTCTAAGAAACTATCACTACAAAAGGTACGAATAGAGACACCAAATTGATTTTGTATTTCAGCACAATAACTCTTGAATATAGGAAATAATTCAGAGTGATCTTTCATTAAGAAAATCCATGTAGACCTTGAATAATCATCAATGAAGATAATAAAATAACGAAACCTATGGGTGAACTGACTCTATTAAGACCCCAAATATCCGAGTCAACTAAGGAGAAGATAGACTCTGCACGACTCTCAGCACTACATTGAAAGGTTGTTCAAGTGTGTTTCCCAAGTTGGCATGACTCACAATCTAATGTGGATAAACGGGACAAAATAGGTACCATCTTTTGTAGCTTGAACAAACTAGGATGTCCCAAACGTTTGTGAATTATGTCGGGAGAACTGTAACTGACATGCTATGCAAGAGTTAGGAGAGATAAGGTAGTAAACCTTGTGATTTATATCCTACACCAATTGTTTGTCACGTACTACGGTAATGCATGACAAATGAGTCCTCAAGAAATAGTATGCCACAATTTAGGGCACGAGTCAAACGACTGACTATTGCAAGATTGAAAGGACAACCAGGGGCATAAAAACGGAATTTAAAGTGACAGGATAAGGGATTATCTTGTCCAACTCATTTTGCTTTGGTTTGGTTACCGACTCTTGAGTAAATAATATTTGACAGAAGTGATTTATCACCAGAAACATGATTAGAAGCGTTAAGAGTCCACAATCCATGATCCAAAAGTAGGAGATTGTGCAGTTGAGGCTACGGGTAGAGGTATGTGCTTACTTGCTTGATATTGAAGATACTCATTATATTCCTCTTAAGATAAATAAATCCGTTTATTACCTATAACGTTAGATCGAACTACATACATATTTTTGGGTGGTTGACTATGCAAAGAATAAGATATTTCATGAGGGTGTCCAAGCCTATCATAATAACTACACTTAGGTCGAGAATAACATATGTCACGAGTGTTTCCAAGCCTCTTACAATAACTACACCTGAGTCGAGATCTTCCAAAGCGACCTCCCCCTCGTCAATTCTTCATGGACAGTGATGTTTGATTGTCTTATCTCCTCATTAAGGGTTCCAACTTAATCATAGGACTAAATCCAAATCAGTGATTAAACGTTTACAAATTTTGTATTGAACTGCTGGAGAAAAAATCGAAAGGAGTCTTGACAGATCTTGCCGGAAAATTGACAGAGGTCGCCAGATTATTAAATTTAACAACTGAAAAGTGGTCAAAATATGAGAAGAAAAGAAAAGAAAAAGAATTATATGGGTAGGGTCAGAATGATGGCACGACCCTACTGGAAAAGAGAAGCACAAAACTGATAGAAATAGACTGATGTGAATCAGGCCTGACAGTCATCACAAATTGACGCACGGTGACCTGCCTGGTTGAGTTTCTCACTAATGCTCTGATACCATGTTTGACAGTCATCAGAAATTGACGCACAGTGAACTGTCTAATCAAGTTTCTCACCAATGCTTTGATACCATATGAAAAATATTAGAGAAAAAAATGAAAAGAAGAAAAAAGAAAACTATCCCTAGATCCTACTTCATCTTTATAAGGACCCTAGAATGTCTACAATAGCCACAGAGTCATCTATATACTCTGAACTACACCAATAGCAAAAAGTGATAATGCAGTTCATTTTAATCTTGTGCAGAGGGCTGCTCTTGTTATCAAAATTCCTAGAATTCCTTTCTTTCCATATGGTCCACCAAATAACAGTTGGGACAATTTTCTATCTACTCTTGACTGTGTTGCCACTACCCTCCATATTCCAGCTTTCTAGAGCCTGTCCTGTTCTCTCTGGAACAGTCCAACTTATACCTCTGAAGCTAGTAAACAAATTCCACAGCTGGCCAACCACTTTACAATGGAAGAACATATGGTTAATTGTCTCTGCAACCTACTCACAAAAACAACATCTTGGGCACATTTGTATTCCTCTCTTCATAAGATTCTCTTGTGTAAGTACAACCTCTTTCACCACCAACCAAGTAAAAACTACCACTTTATATGATATTTTAACCTTCCATATAAGCTTCCAAGGCAAAAAGTTAACTTGGGATCCCATCTGATTCATATTTCTATATGCAGAACTAACAGTGAATAATCCTTTGTTATGACATTTCCATTTAAGAGTGTCTTCTCCTTCCTTGAATCCCAAGAACTAATCAAGTGTTCCATAAAAATTCAGCCAATCTCTCCACCTCCCAGTCTTGCATCAGTTTTCTGTAGGTAAGGTTCCATCCATGTTCAGACCAAACTTCATAAAGATTCGAGTCTTGTTGTTGGTTCAGGTGATGAATATCTTGGAACAAGCGTTTGAGGCTTCCATTCCCTAACCAGTTATCTTCCCAAAACCCGATCTTCCTCCCATTGTTCACATTACATTCAGTCTTTGCATAGAAGCCATGCCATAAGTTTCTAATTGATCTCCACAAACTGGTTCTATATGTGGATGTCACTTCCTTAGTCTTCCAGGGTCCTTCCTTCCCATATTTGGCCTGGATCACCCTACCCCACAAAGATTGTTCTTCTAAAGGAAATCTCCACAACCACTTTATGAGAAGACTTTTGTTCTGCTTCCTAAGATTTTTGATTGCCAGTCCTCCCTGCTTTTTGGAGAGTAGCAATGTCTTCCATTTGACTAGGTAAAAACCTTTATATTCCTTCTCACCGTGCCACAAAAATTTCCTTCTCAGAGCATCAATTCTTTCTTCCACCTTTGCAGGAAGGGGAAAAACTGACATTAAGTAAGTTGGTAATGCATTCAAGACTGAGTTGATCAACACTAATCTACCACCTCTTGATAAATATTGAGACTTCCACCTACACAATCTTTTCTCACATCTTTCCACTACTCCATTCCAGATCTCTTTGGATTTGCTTTTGGCACCCAAAGGCATACCCAAGTATGTTGCTGGTAACTGTCCAATTTCTCCACCCAAAATATCCACCATATTTTGTATTATGGGCACGTCATTGATTGGAAAAATGTGACTCTTTCTCCAAATAATGTGCAACCCTGATACTGATTCAAATAGTATTAGAACTATCCTCAAAAATTTTAGTTGGCTGTCTTCTGCATCACAAAAAATCAAAGTGTCATCTGCATATTGCAGATGGGTGATTTCCAATCTAGTATTCACATCTTTGACCACATTAAAACCCCTTATCCAATCATTCATGTGCGCTGTTTTAATCATATTGTTCAGGCCTTCCATGACTAGCAAAAATAAGAAAGGTGAGAGTGGATCACCTTGTCTCAAGCCTCTGCTTGCCGGAAAGAAACCTTCAGGAGAACCATTTATTAGTCTTGAGAACTTGTAAGTGCTAATGCAGAACCTTATCCATCTAATCCACTTCCTCCCAAAACCCATACTATGTAAAATTCCAAGCAAATACTCCCAGTTAACATGGTCTTCTCTATGTCCAGTTTACACATTATGCCTGGGATTTTATCCTTCACTCTTGAGTCAAGACATTCATTTGCAATGAGAACAACATCAGTGATCTGCCTTCCTTTCAGAAAGGCCATTTGTTGAGTGTCGACCAGCTTTGGCATCACCTTCTTTAACCTTTCTGTAAGAATTTTGGAGATTAGTTTGTAGACACTTCCAATCAGACTGATTGGTCTAAAATCTCTCAATTCTTTGGCTCCATTCTTCTTTGGATCGAGTGCAATGTAAGTTGCATTAAGGCTCTTTTCAAAAACTTCCTAAGAATGGAAGTTCCGGATAGTAGCCATCACATCCCCCTTTAGAATCTCCCAACACTTCACAAAGAAGCCCATAGTATACCCATCTGGACCTGGTGCCTTGTCTATAGCACATGCCTTGAGCCCTTTCAGGACCTCATCTTCTTCAAAAGGTTTCTGTAAATCTTGTTGCTCCTCCTTGCTGATTACTGGACAGGGGTACATGTTGTAAGCAGGTCTCCAATTTTCAGTCTCACAGTACAACTTCTTATAAAATAAAACCACCTCCCTCTTGATATCTGTTGCTTCTGTTAGTTCATCACCCTCCACCACCAATTTATCAATGTGATTGGTTCTTTTGTGAGCATTTGCAATCCTCTGAAAGAATTTAGTGTTCTTGTCCCCTTGCTTAATCCACAATGTCCTTGATCTTTGCCTCCAAGCTATCTCTTCCTTTTTAGCATAGTCTTCAAACTCCTTAGTTAAACTTGCCTTTTGAAATACTTCAACATCAGACAGAGGTCTGTCCTGTTGAATATTGTCAAAATCAGTAATTCTATTGAGCAACTCTTTTTTCTTCTTTTCCAGATTTCCATAAGTGTTTGAGCTCCACTCTTTTAATTTGGTCTTCAAAGCTTTCAACTTAGAAGCTAGAATATAGTCTGGCCTTCCTTCAAACTCAAAAGATGTCCACCACTCTTTGATTCTTTCATTAAAGCCTTCAGTCTCCAGTCACCCATCCTTCAAATTTGAAGTAGGATTATATTATCGAATTGTGTGTCCACATTATTACATTGAAGCCCTATTTATAGACATTACATTAGAATCCTTTTCCAACTAGGATTCTTATTCCTATTCTTATTTCTATTCTTAATAGGATTCTATATACTATTCATGTTTCTACTAGGATTTTAACAGAAGCTATTAGCGGGAAATTTATTGCAAAGTAGAAAATATTTAGAAGAGAATAGCATTTGTTAAATATCCAAACTTACAATATTGTCATGTAAGATAAGCGACCAAGCTCCGGTGACAAATTTCCTGACAGATCCATATCCAGTAATTGCCTATTAAGAGGAAAAACACAAGGACTCATCGCACTGCAGATTATTGAAACATACTCTTACTGAAATGTCATCAATCTCTAGAATGATCATCCACCACTTGTTTCAAGCAACATTAAAATGTTTACAAACATCATAACAAGCAAAACAGCTGAGGTCAAGAATTAAACTTCAGACATTAATCTTTTTATTTATTTTTAGCTAAATCAGACATTAGAATTCATGTGAGACTGTCATCTTTCTATGCAAAAAAAGTTGGTAAATTCACAAAGTATTCAAAGTCTGTGCTCCTTCTAGACTACTAGGACCCTATAATGTAAGAGGGCTTCTCTGTGCTCCTTCTAGACAACTAGGACCCTATTAGGTAAGAGGGATTCTCAACTATAATTTCTACACTTCAAAGCTTCCTTGTCCAACTATTGAAAAATTGCTCGTACATACATCCATTTATCATTATTTATTAATTCATTTACGTGTGTAGAACTTGTTGGAAATTTTAGGGAGGAGAACTCTCAATCTCTCAAATTCTGTTGAAGATAAGTGGAGGAACAAATTATTTTTTCCTTCACTCAACTTGCTTCCTTATAACTGCTATAGTGCTTAGGAATTAATAGGCATTCTTTTAACATGTACCTAGTCTAATTTTATCATAATTTAGTTCGATTCTTTTTTCCTAGTTATGAATTAAATTATACATATATCTTAGCATTAATTTCAAAATACATGAACTAGGAAATTTCATGTACTTGAGATGAACCTAGGTTATTTTTTCAACACCCCCTTTAAAAATGGATTCATCACTCAAAAGAGTGTTTTGGAAGACGTCAATCTTTAATGGATTATAAAGGCAAGACATCCACAACTTGATCTTGTTTCTTCAAGATCTCAAGCTCAACTTCATTTTATGATCTTCCTCTACCTCGTCCATGTCCACCATTTCATCTATGCTAGCAACACTTTTCATCTTTCTTCTTTAAGAAAACCAATGTTTGCAAAGCTTGTTTGATTAATTCTTGTTACTGGTCATTTCATTTTTCTTCATGGAATTGCAAAGGCGGCAGTTCATTGATGATCATGGTGTCCAAGTCTTGGACTCCTCAATTACAACCATAAAATTAAATCGTGAATTCAAGGATCGTAGAACTCTTACAATGATCTGATCATCCTGCAAATCTTATTCATCCTCGTCATCATCTTCATCTTTACTTGGGTTTTATAAAAAGAAACCTTCTCAAATATCATGTCATCAATCCTTTGATAGATGCAACTGTGTTTCATATCTATCATTTTCGTGAAAGTCACATCATCCACTACCTTTCTACTCAAGATTCCTCGTCATACAGCTACTCCATAAGCAATTGTTTGTTCAGGGTTGAAACTCTTGTTTGACTCCTTGCCATCAAAATTATCTTTGAAAGTTGTTTTAATTTTCGAATTATTGGTAGTTCCATGTACCAAAACAATTTCTTCAAGTTGGTGCTTCTCTAACCCAGCATCCTCAGAGCAATAGTAGGTAATCTCATTCACATTCATTTCACCCCGAAGTATCATTCTTCCAAATATTCGAGAATTCAGGTTCGCTACAGATCCCTCCGGACAAGTAGCTCTAACAGCAAATGTTGGAAATTTAGGAAGGAGGGCTCTCAATCTCTAATTTAATTCTAGACTTTTTGTTTTCCAAAATCATGAATTCAACTATACATGCATCTTAGCATTAACTTCTTAATACATGAACTAGGTAAATTCATGTACTTTGAGACGAATCTGATTTATTTTTTCAACAGAACTAGAAAGTTTATATTTGTGGAAGAACAAAACCAACTACTTGTCAAATAAATAGTCTCGCTGTTGGCCATAATCTTTGCTTTTATGCCACACAGAAAAACTTTGATGTAATGATATATTAATACAAACCCCAGTCCCAAAATATGCATCCTAGACAATAGGTGCTTGATGATTTTTGGATGTCCATGGTACATCAAGTAGATACCAAGGCCAATTGGTGAGGTTTATCCCAATTCTTCAGCGAATCTCCTATTCTCAAATACAAGCATGTGATACGGTGAGAGCTGTACAAGATAGAATAGAGCTTGTATGTTTACCCGCATAGCATGAATTTACCTAGTGCATACGAACAGAGCAGGATGAATTGCAGGCTCCCCCATTTAGATCCTAGAAAATGTATGATATTAGATAGTGGGATGCTCAATAGATTTTCACCAGCATGATTTCTACTTTCAGCTATTTGAAAAAGAGTCTAAAGCAACTTCAAAGGTTTCTTCTTGGGATCCAAGTGTGAATTTGAGACATGACATGATGGCCTCGCTTTCCCTCAATCATTACTTTTTTGTTACTAAATCAATTTCAATTCTCCAAGTTCAGTTCTGATGCCCTGTCTTTACTAATATCTGTAGAATCCAAAATAGAACTAAAAAAATCATGCCACCTATTAGATGAGGCAAATTGGAATAGACTAATTTAGCATGGTTTACAGCGAAGATATCGATCGCATCTGGTACTTACAGCTATGTCAGGATCCGATAGGTCATGACTTTTTGGATTAAATCCTTTGACAATTCTCTACTCCGCCACCTTCTTTGTTTGTTTCAAATTGAATCTATGGCAAAGTGGTTTATATGCTTACTTTACCTACTTTCAGTGTGAGCTAGCAACTAACTACCAGAGGAACAAAGAGATTCAACAACAAATACCCAATTAAGTACCAGATATGGAAGCAAGTAATAAAGGCAAAATGGCATAAATTCAAGAGAATATACATTATTTGAGAACCAAATTAGAGAGACCAGATATATTCTTGAGAAATTCATAGATGATAAAGGTCTTACAGTTCTCGAACATGAAAATAACCATCATTGTTTGTTTGATTGTAGCACAATACCCCAGTCCAATTTGAGATACATGGATCTCCTCTCCTCCAGTTACTGAGATTCCCATTTGGATCAACCAAACTATTCTTGATGGCACGCAATGCTTTTACTGTGACACAAATTTCAAAAGTTAGGATGGTTGTCATGTAAAAGTAAGAACAAATGCAGTTGCTTTGTATTTCTGTTTACAGCATTGAAACCCCGTACCAATACCATGTAACAAATAAATTGGGAAGATCAACAGAAAAAGTTATGTAAAGGTTACCTTCATCTGGATGAGTAGTTTGGCTATTTGCCTTGGTAAATAGTAGCAAAGACCAGCAAAACCATAGAAGCAAGGTGATCCGAATAATTGAAAGCTTAGAAGCAGACATGGGAGAAAGATGGAGCAGTGTCAGAAACAAATTAGAGTAAAGAGTTGAATTGTATTTATTTATTACTCTATCTTACTACAGTGTAAGTAGATAAATAAATGACGAGGAAAATGCTTTGCTTTGTTGGTAAAGAGAGAGCGCACCAACATGAGTTGTGGTGTACGGTGAAATTGTTTTACTTTTAATAAGAGATTTTGGATTCGAACCTTCGATATGAAGAAAAATCTGTTGGCAGCGCCATTTCCAAATGGATCTGCCGAGCATGATCTGAATTTAATCAAAACTTTAATATAGGCTCCGCAACACAGAGTGGGAAACAAAAAAAACAAGAGAGAAGAACGAAATAAGATTGGGGAAATGCTGACTTGGTCGCCTTAGGAGGTAGTGATGGAATGGCTGATGAAAGCAGCAGCCACCAGAATCAGTAAAATATTGAAACCTTCAACTAATGCATCCTCAACAAATGTTGACTTTTTTGAACGGTAGGTGGTTCTGCACCAATCATATCTACCACAACACAGGTCTGTCAAAGGTCTCATATGAAGAAAAAAAAATTATTCAAAAAAAACATTACTTAATTCAAAACTAATGAAATACCAAACACTCAAAGAAAACCTCAAAAAAATAGCAAAATATATGTTGAGTCAAGAGGGTATCTACGCATTTCACATTGGAAAACCCTGCAGCAGCATATTGAAGAGCAGAAAAAACTCATAAAATATTATGTATCATAGGTTAGGTATACGCACCAAATCAAGTTCTATTATTCCTCTACTCTATCACATTTAAATAAAGAGTTAATAGTTAAAAGTTTCTTTAAACTTCACACACTTTATTAAATTCGTTCTCCAAGGGTAATGTCTCATTTCATTTCTTGTGAAACTGTTTTTATTTGTGAAATGACAATTTTGCCCTTTCCCTTAGCGTTTCATACTTAGTTTGTATTGCGGAAATGGATAGTGTGGTCTATGATGCAATCGGGTGTGATTTGGTGATTTTAACCCTTTTGAGTGGAATTATATTGTTATAGTTGACTTTGGTCAACATTTAGATATGAGCATTGGGCGGAGATTCCGCCAGTTCCATTCCGTTTGAAATGTCGAGTTTGGGTGGTTAGTTAGAGTTCTGAGGCATTAGGTTGAGAGTTGGGTGTTTAGACGAGAAGTTGAGCTTTAGGCTTAAAGAGATGTCCGGAGGGTAATTACATCATCTAACCTTTTTTTTGGAAATTCAACGATCCCGTTGAATTCGAAATATCGATTTTAGTGGGGTAACTTGTCCAGTTATTTTATTCTTCGAGGATCCGATCAAAGACTTTAGTTTAGGGCTTCTCCAGTTCTCTGCTATCTAGTGCAAAGGGGACTGCGATCGTGAGTCCCCTAGCGCATTCGTGTTGTTGAGGTGGCACGCTTATTGCGTTTGCGAGCCTAGGCAGTTTAACGGGCCGCGTTCACAGACCCCATTTTATAGATTTGGCAGTGTAAATTTGGGAATTTTTCCCACTTTTTACTCAATCGAAGCTTAGGAGAGGCAACCTTGGGAGCTTTGATTGAGTAAACTCGTGTGGGTAAGCTTTTCCTATCAATTCCTTATCGATTTCTTCAATTTTTATCTTCCAAAAACTTCTTTAACTCATGATCTCAATATGGGTTTTGTAGCGATCCAGGGGTACCCCCTAGACGTAACATGGCATACAAGACCCCGAGAGACCTCATATAAGCCTCTTAGCTTTCATAACATAATATAATAAAAATGAGCGGAAATTTAAAACATTTTTCAACCAACATCAAAGTTTTATATAAAAAAACAGAAGTCTATTACACTTTGTCTCAAACGATCTAAAACATTAATATCTTAGGATACAACCCATACAATAATGTTCAAAACATAAAATGAAAGAACATAAGAGAAATGGTGGCCAAATCCTCGAATGCTATGAGGACTACCAATCTTCAAGTCTTTCTCTACTAAGGTCCTAGCCACGGGGATGCGAGTCGATATCGCCGGACCCTACATTTGGATAAGAAATGTAGGCAAGAGTATGCGTTAGTACAAGAATGTACTAAATATGATAACTTGCATAAACATCAACATAAACATAAGAGTTAGACAATATAAGTCATAAGCATAATCAATGCACATAATAGATAACATCAACATATAAGGGATACTTCTCAAGTAACCTCAAAGCAATACTTAGCCAAGACATGGGTAATCCTCTACTAGTCTAACTCATCATAGAAGGTAAGCTTAGTCATCATCCAAGCTCATCACCTATCATAACATATCATTAGCTTATCTTTTATAGACAATGGGTAATGCTGCTTGCCTTTCTATAAAGGCTAAGGGTGGTCGCCTATTTCCTTGCTTACATGGTCATGGGT
>JAJOOS010024785.1:0-22069 GCA_029582725.1 Solanum chiquidenum
AAATTATTTTTTTTTTGGGGCCGCCCGCCCTGGTAGGGAGTTTTGGAAAATGTTTTCCTTAAGTTTTGAAGGGAAGTCATTTTCCTTAAATTTGAGGGAAATGAGTTGATTTGGAAAACATTTTCCAAAACATTTAACCCAACCAAACAAGAGAAAATTGAAAAATATTTTTCGAAAAATGTTTTCCTTCATACCAAACACATCCTTAGTGTTCAATTGAAACGCATCATTCAAAAGTTTTATCTTACTCAATAACAATTAATATTTCGATATTTTCACCCTCTATCATAAAGAATGATCTTTTTAAAATTAAACCACACTTCCAATCTAAAATAAAATAAATAATATTACTATATATTACTTAAAACACCTAAAAATGTACTATTCCCTTCACGTGGATACTCTTTAATCCAAAGATTATACTATGATTAAGACCAAAGGACAAATTTGGAGTGTAGTTTCAAATTTCAAAACAAACTCTGAATTAAAAGACAACTCTCTTAATATTTTAGTGAACTAAAAATGAGAGATTATCTCTAATTAAGGCCACTCATTTGTTAATCTTGGGTTTTAATGCAAAGGCATCACATATTAATATTGT
Source organism: Solanum chiquidenum (assembly GCA_029582725.1). Lineage (NCBI taxonomy): Eukaryota > Viridiplantae > Streptophyta > Magnoliopsida > Solanales > Solanaceae > Solanum > Solanum chiquidenum. The sequence continues at coordinate 602 of JAJOOS010024785.1, forward strand.
TCGAAAGTGATTAGGGTGTTATGCATAAACTTAAAAATACAAATCAAATAGTAATAAATTGGATGACAAAAACTTATACTAAAAATATAATATTATTATATAAAAACTAATATAAAAGAAAAATATTAAATTATCGAAAGAATAAATCTCCTCATAAACAAAACTCTCTAAACGACTACATTATTGATGTTATTGTGTTGTTGATATGACAAGAAAAATCTTCAATTTATTGAGTTTCAAACTTTTCCTTTAAAGAAAGAAAAAACTAAATATGACAGAGAATTATGTTTTCCTTACAGATAAATTCAAGCATTTATGGTAATATTTTGATTTTTCTTTAAGGAAAAAAGTAAAACTTAAAATATGATAAGAAAATCAGGGCAAAATCCTAACAAAATATCACTACTATATATATATATAATAAGGTACAATGCAAATATTTTTAATTTTTTATAGTATTTAGTTACATTGTAACTATTTTGCTAGCTTTCAACCAAAAGGAATACTTCTTTTAAATAATAAATATGTCATTGTATGAGCTATTTATTACTCAATCCTTTTGAATTTGTTAATCTGATTTTGATATGACACATAGTTTACGAAAGTAAATACTCCTAAGTTTTCTTAAATTTTATGGTATTGAACATATCATATGGATATTAATACTTAGAAGTATAGAATTATAAAAAAAAAAAAAAAAAAAACATTACTTATTAGAATCGATTAGAAAGAAAAGTAAAATAAACAAATTTAAATTGAGAGAATCTTTCATATACTAAAATATGTCTCAAATATATCAAGGTACTTTCAATCCCTTTTTGGTAATAGATAGCTTTTTAGACTAACTTTTTGCAGGTGAAATATGTATTATAACCTTTTTCTATGTCTTACTTTTTTTAGGAATAATGGTCAAAATGTCTTTATTTATGAGAAATTAAATAGTACTTAGTTACATTGTAACTATCTTGTTAGCTTGTCAACCAAAAGAAGAATGTAACTATCTTGTTAATTTTCAAATATGTCATTGTATGTGCTATTTGTTGTTCCTTTCATTTGAATTTATCAATAGTTTTAATATGACACGTAGTTTTAAAAAAAAAATATTGTAATTTTAAATTATAGATATGTTTAATATACTAAAATGATCTTTAATTGTAAGATATTAAAAATTTCATATGAATAGTTGATACTAAAGAGTTAAAAAATAATAATAATTTCTTTTCAAACCGATAAAAAAGTAATACAAATAAATTAAAATTGAGTGAGTAGTTCATATATTAAAGTATGTTTCCAATAAAGCATGATACTTTCAAATTCTTTTTGGTAATTCATAGCCCTTTACGCTAATTAATAGAATTGAGTTGTTTTAAGTATTTTGATTTTTAAAGTTTTTTTCTTTCTTTTTGTGTTGTTTGGAAAAGATTAAAACAAAAATTCCTTAAGTGCTTTTTTTTAGGCAGAAAAACGTATAAAAATAAATTAAAAGTCATAAAAGGAGTATTTTGTTTTTTTAGCTTATCAACTATTTTTTTTAAAAATCGATTCATACACCCTCTTAACTTTTTTTTTTGACGTGAAGTATAATTTAACCATACTTTTATTTTATTTTATTTAGGTTGCCACGTCAATTTGATAAATGTAATAAATTTTGAGCCCTTCAAATATATTTATGAAGCTATGAATAGTGGTGATGTTATTGAGTATGAATTTGTTTAGTTTAGTGGGTCGAGTTTAGATTAAAAGGGAATCGAGTTAGTTTAATTCAAATCGAATAATTTTCATTGATTTGGGTGTGACCGTTCAATTAAGGGGTAATTTGCTAAGCTTGATAATGGCGGAAGTATAAACAACTGGATAGTATAACTAAGAATAAACTTAACTAATAAATGAAAATTGAGAGATATTTTCTACCCTTTCCCTAAATTTTTTAGTAAATTACATAATGGTCTAAATGAAAAAAATAAAATAATAAATAATACATACATATTAAGAAATGTACTTTAAGAACAAATTACAAAATATTTTTTTTTGGTTTCTCACCCGGTGTTCAAATTCCACATTAGCGTATCGATTAAATTTGAATCGCGCACTGCAGGGTTCATTCGAGAGTAGCGCTCTTAACAAGATTTTCTACATACTCATGACAATTTGAAACCTCTGGTTAAAGACTAAGCAGCCCACCACTACATTACAACTCAAATTATTGATACAAAATAACTTTTTTCCAATTACAATCATTATAGATGAAGTACTTTATTATTTTTTATATCTACGTGTGTGGAGAAGATTAGTGAGACTTTCATTGACTGATTCCTTGTTAACATGATGATTTGACCGAATAATTAATTAGAAGAGTCCTAAATATTGTGTTTATTTTTTCTTCTAAATATTGTGAATTGACATAACAAATTTAGGGGAGTTCTAATCATTTTGTTTATTTCTTTTTTAAGATTGTGAAATGACACAACAGTTTTTGAAGTGTCTTAATTGTTATATCTATTTTTGTATAATTTCAACCTGGTGAAGTGACGCAACAATTTGAAAAATCGTATATATCTTTTATCATGAAATGGTAAAGTAACACAAAGATAAATGTTTAAATATAAAAATATAACAAATTATATATGTTTATTTTATATGATTTTGAATCAATCCATATGATTATAGAGCTGTCAATATGGGTTGGCCCACCCCATCCAAGCTAACCATACAAGCTTTGCAATTTGACGGGTTAGGCCACGCTAGCTCATATTTTATGTGGGCCAAAAAATGGCCGGCCCAGTTCACAAGTGCGTGGGCTACGGGTTTTGCCGGGTCAGCCCTCTTTTTTTAAAAGTATATTTTTTATAATTTTTTAAATTAAATTTTAATTTAAAAATATTATCATAAATATCGACTAGTGTTACTTCTTGTTAATCAAATACACAAATAAAACTATCTATATAATATTTATTAAGATTGATTTCAAGTAAAAACATAAATAGCTCAATAGAAATATTAATCTACTTATTTTCTAATGATCATAATAAAACACAAAAACTATAATAATATCCCATAGGCTATGGCATATGTAGTGATTCCCTAGAAATTTTAGGAACTTTATTTTATAAGCATAATTTGTATTTAAATTGTAATATTTCAAACTTTAAACAGATTTTGAGTGTAGACTCCTGTTATTTTTAATACTCTATTTTATTTTTATTTTTTAATTAATTTTTATTTGGCCCACGGGCCGGCCCTATCCATATTTCTCAAGCCCCACAAATCGACAGACTTATTTAGGCCGGGATAAAAAGTTCTTTTCTTAAATGGGCTCCAAAAATCGTAGCCCAATCCTATCAAATCACGGGTTAGGCCAGGCCGGCTCAACAGGCCTAGCCCATATTGACGGCTTTACATATGAATGACTCGAATAAAAAAAAATTCAAAGGGTAACTTGTATGGAAAAATTACATAAATACACAATTTAAGATATTGTAATCTCTAAAATTTCTATCATTTTAATTTTTTTTTGTAAAAATCTCTTTTAGATACATCTCTATCCCCTCTCGGATACATCCCTTCCATTAAGTAATATATCATTTGCAATATATTGGACAACCAATGAATGTATCCGAGTCTAATGAAAAATCTGAGACTTTTGTAATTGAAAAAACTTATGAGATATGATATAATTATCCCCTAAATATATGAAATTTATGTATTTTATGCTAACCTCTTAAATGCTAAGAAAATGACTCAATAGAAAGCGTGATTTGGAACTTTAATTTGAGTTTGTGAAGATTTAAGTTTCCATTTTAAAAAACAACAATAATTTATAAACTTTATATACTTTTTTTTCCTTTTGTCGTAAATAATACCTACATAAATTACGCATAATCTATATATTATTATTTTTTATGATAGAATAGAATATACATTCTGAAATGAAAATGCAAATATAAATAATAAATAAATTAAAAACATTGAAATGATAAAACTAACCTTATGAATAGAAAATAATATATATTTTATTTTGCTTAAGTAAATTTTATCGTCTCTTACCAACTCTATTATTAAAGAAATAAAGAGGGTAACCTTGTCATGAATTTTTCCATAAATAGCTGAAAATATTTAGTGATCATTTTTACTATTATTTATGTTAATTCTTTTAAAACATTTTATTTCTAGCACTCGAACTTAAAACTTATGATTTAAAAGATAAAAAATATATATATTAATTATTTCACCGCAACCTAATAACATATATTGAGATCAACTTGAAACCTACACCCCTTTTGTTCTCATCTTAATCAAATGAACAAAAAAAAAAAGAAGCTACTCATAAAACAGCTCACAAACTCTTGTACGATTTTTTTATATATTCAAAAAAAGGCCATCCACAAAACCTTTAAATATTTTATATTTAATTCAAGAACAAGCCAAAAACAAAGACAAAAAAACAAAAATCAGACACACACTCCTCTTATACAAGTTGTGGTGGAAATTAAATTTTTCAGCCTTATATATTACTCCCAACAAAAAAAAAATGAAACAAGAAAGAATTAATTTCAATTTAAGTTCCAATCCAACACTTATATTTTCTCTCTTTTAATGTCACCAAATTCTTCATCCTATATTCATCAAGAGAGGTTGAATTGGGTCGTTGTATATTTTTAAGATTACAAATCTTATATTATAAGAAGGCTTATTTGTCGATATCTTTGAGTGACTTAATTGTCTGTTATAGCAGGTAATTTGTCTTATTTTCAATATTATAAATCTTAGAGTTTAAGAAGACTTATCTATCGATATTTGAGTGAGTTATAGTAGGTAATCTATCTTATTTCCGAAATTACAAATCTCATATTATGAGGAAGCTTACTTGTCGATGTTTTTTGAATTAATTATATGTTGTAGCAGATAATTTGTCTTATTTTCAACATTACAAATTTGAGAGTTTTAAGGAGTGAGTTATAGCAAGTAATCTAACTTATTTTCGAAATTACAAATCTCATATTATGAGGAAGCTTACATGTCGATGTTCTTTGAATGAGTTGATTATCTGTTGTAGTAGGTAATTTATCTTATTTTCAACATTACAAATCTGAGAGTTTAACGAGGGACTTATCACCAATATTTGACTGACATAGAGCAGATAATCTATTTTATTTTCAAAATTACAAATCTCATATTACGAGGAGACTTGTCTGTCGATGTTCTTTGAATGAGTTGATTATCTGTTATAACAAGTAATTTGTCTTATTCTCAACATTACGAATCGATGAGGACATTTGAGTGACTCTATGTCTCTATCTTATTTTCACATCACATGAACTCTCATATTTTTAAGAAGCTTACCTTTTAGCTAGTGACTTGTTATAGCATGTAATCTTATCTTACTTTTAATATTACTAATTAATCTTACATTTTATTTTCTTGAAGGTTAATTATACTTATAGTATTTGAAATAATGCTTGCTCTATCTTCATCATTGAGCTACAAAAATGAAAGGGAAAATTATGATTTATTCCAAGATTTTCCCCATGGGAATTTAATCGACACCATCGATTTCGATGACCTTTTTGATGAAATCAACGATGGAGATTTGCTGCCCGATTTCGAAAATTTTGGTGATTTTTCAGTTATTAGTTGTGAAGAATCTGCTACTCATGGAAATATGAAATCCAAGTCGAAAGAAGTCAAAAAATCATCTAGCCAAATCAAAAATCCTCAAGGAAAGAGGAAAGTAAAGGTAAGTTATATTCATCGTTAACGTAAGAAATTTTTGCACCATCATATTTCTGTTACCTGTTCTAGATATAGTTAAAGATTACAAATTTCATATGTTAAGAACCAGGGAGTATTATTCGTCGATATCCTTTTTAAGTGACTTAATGATTACCTCTCATGTAGAAGATAATAATTTGTCTTTTATCTTTTATGATTACAGATTTATTTGACCACTCTTTGAATGGTCTAATGATATAAAAGTTTATTTATAGTAATGATAATATAACTTTAACAAACTTGTAATGTTATTCATGCAAAGTAAACATCATAAGTCATCATCGATTTAGTTCTCTATATATGCTAATATGACAAAATAGTGATTTTTTAATGGATAAGTTATAGATTAATGTTTTATTTATTTATTTATTTATTTGTTTGTTCTTTAATTTTTATTTTTTTATAAAATGGAAGTTTAATTTCTTGAATTATGTGAAGGTGGATTGGACTCCAGAGCTACATAGGAAATTTGTAAAAGCAATAGAGAAATTAGGTGTTGATAAGGCAGTCCCATCAAGAATTTTGGAGCTTATGTCTACTCATGGTCTCACTAGACATAACATTGCTAGCCATCTTCAAGTAAGTTTTATCCTTAATTTGAGATGTTGGGTTTGAGTTTTGGATATGAAATTACTCGCCATATTCAGTATATATGATACTTTTCATTTTTTCAGAACGAAATTTATGTATCTATAAACTATGTAAAAAGTGTTATACAATTATAATAATTAATAATTTAAAATATTTTAAAGACATATAAATAACTTTACTTGTTTTACTCTTGAAATTCGAATATCGTCATCTAGCATGTTGGGAGCACTCTCCCCAATATGAGAGTTTCGGCAAGAATTAGAATCAATGTGAATACCGGACATCAAAGAAAAAAAAACTGATTTAATTAGTTTTGATTAAAACGAATTTAAAATTTATATTTTACTCTTTTTAGAAATAATAAATATGTTTCAATTTTTGTTTTACCTTTCTGTAATTAATACTAGAATAAAAGCAGATGACATACTTATGCAATATAATTTAAATAGTACTCTTGATATTTAAGCTCATACAATTTGAAAATATTTAAAATATTTTTCAACTTTGTAACAATTCAAATTAAGAGGGGGAGTATCTCATTTAACTTTTATTGTATGAGTTACAATTTTTTTATATACGTATATATTATTAAATTAAGGTCAGGTACAATAAATCTTCAAAATAAGCCTAATATGATGACATGAAAGAAAAAAATCAGCCACAAGTTATATTGACCTTATAATATAAGAATTGTTCACACATTTACTATATGTAATTTAAATTCTTGTTATATATGTGAAGAAATATCGAGCTCATCGAAAACATTTACTAGCGAGAGAAGCTGAAGCGGCAAGCTTGAGCCATAGGAAGCAAATGTACAGCGGAACCGCCACGGTCGGAGGCGGAGGAAAGAGAATTTTGATGAACCCATGGCCTGCACCACCAACCATGGGTTTTCCACCCATGGCTCATCATATTAGACCCTTGCATGTTTGGGGGCATCCACATGTAAATAATTCTTTTTGGCATCCACATTATCAAAGGGTGAGTTTTTTTTCTTTTTCGATTTACTCAATTTTAATTTGACTCAAAATAAAGTTCTAAAAAAAGTAGGATTTTAAATTTTGTGATTGACCATATAAGTTATAACATGTTTAACATTTGTATGGTTATAAGATTTTTTTAAAAAATATTATGATTTTAAATATAATATAATATTTATGTGATTAATATTTCATAAAAAAATATTATAATTTATTTTAGATTATAAATTTCAAATATATTTTGTAGGTATCGAATTCTCTTGCACCAGGAACTCCTTGTTTTCCTGCGCCAATAGCACCCACGGTAACAATTCAATCGAATAATTATTGTTAATATTTAATAGACGTTTGATTATGTAATTTGAAAAAAAAAACTTATTTAAAACTTGAGCCGAAACTTAAATTCATTTTTATTTTATAATAAATATAAATAAATGTGATTTAATAATATAAAATTTGTTTTTAAATTATTATTTTTTTGACTGATATAGACAAAATAATTTGATGCAGAGATTTGCAGCACCTCTTATGGTCCCAGGCATCCCACCACCCCCTCCCATCATCAGAGTTGACACAATTTCCTCTGATTTGCATCCCGTGAGCCTTCTTTCTCTTCCGTGATTTATCATCACATAAATATTTTATGACTCATTTCATATCATAAGTTTTAAAAAGTCATATATGTGTGTTAATAGACCTTTCAATTTAACCTTAATTAGCAAATAACTATAAGTATGCATATTTAGACATTTTAACTTAGTTTTATTGTGTCAGTTGAACAACTTCAACGTATAAAATGATCATCTAGACGTACATCTTCAAAATTCATGTGTCACAATAGTGTCGAGTATTCGTAAGACACAGTAGAAATAAGTTAGAGCGTTTAGTTGTCAGTTGAGATAAAATTGAGGTGTCTAGATATACTACACTCTCAATGTTGGAATGTCTACTTACTAGCTAGCGTGTGTTCACGTATTACGCCTTGTAAAATCTTTCCTTCTTTTTTTGAGTCAAATTTTTTACTAAGAAATTTCATCATCTACTATATATACAATTAAAAAAATTAACCTCTTATATACAATATAATTTTTTGACAAATTATTTTTTCCCCAATCTCTGATATATTATCTTGATGTTGTTAACAGTCAAACGAGAGCATAGATGCAGCTATTGAAGATGTTTTAGCAAAGCCACAATTGCCACTTCCCATAGGACTGAAACCTCCATCAATTGACAGTGTGTTGAATGAATTACAACGTCAAGGGATTACCAAAATACCCCCAACTTGATTTTATAATAATTTAGAGGTGTTTTTTTAGCGGAGATTCTCTCGGAAAAAATTCGTAAATTCGACGATATTTCTTGCACTTGATGTATCAACAATGAAGAAGAAAAGAAAAAGAAATAAGTATTCAAAGGTCTTTGCTAGTTAATACGTGACATAAGAATTATAATTGCGAAACATATTTCGTGTGAAATAAAATACTAATAATTAATCCTATGAGACATTTCACTAGATTTTTTTATTTTTTTTTATGTTTTGTTGTACTCTTTTGTTCTTGTGTCTGGTTGGGACAATAACAATTACTGAACTTAATTAACAAGGGCCACACATGCATGGAGTGGTCATTTTATGTCACACTATTCTGTCATGTCATGCAGAGTGTCAAAAGAATATGAAAAATTAATTGAATTGATTGAATATAATCGAATAAAATTGATTATATAAAATTATAGATTTTTATTTAAGTGTATAATTATTCTGAATAATTGGGACGGTCTTTTTAATTTATGAATAAAATCAATTTTTTTTAACCAAATCGAATAGCCTTACATGTATGTAAATGTATTTTATGTATTAACAACATGTTAAATTTAATATATAAATATATTTTATAACATTTTTCAAATATAAATATAACTTAGGTCCTATGCCTCTGGTGACTTGACTACTTTTAGTCTCTGCTTTTTAATTGACTCTTACTTAATTAGGTGGAAAATGAAAATTAAGAGATACCGTAATAGATACTGCCACACCCCTTTTCGCGCACTGCGGTAGGATTTTTCCAATTTAAGTGACGTTGTTGATTTAGAGATTTTTTTTCCAGAGCTGCCACTTGAAATTGAGTTATGGTGTTCCAAGTCACCTCGAGTCCCGTGGTTCTAGCACGGTCGCTTTTATTGACTTATTCTTGACTTAAAATATTTTTGGATATATTATTTTCAGGCCATCACTTATTCACATTTTTATTGTTGAACTTTTATTTGGTCTCAATCTAGATGCGTAACTGCATTCTTGGTTTCAATATTAATAGCTTCGAAGCATAACTGCTTTATTATCTCGAGTGTGTTACCTAATATTCTATGTCTCACATCTTGATTTCAATTAAATAAAATATTTATTAGAATAATTTTGCCAAGGTGTGTTACCACATCCTTGAATTTCTTTTAAGTGTTTCAAAAAAGATGTGTAACCACATTCTTAATTAAAACAAATATTTTTTAATATGCCTAAAACCCATCTAATGTTATAAGAAAAATACTAAATAAAATCAAATAAATCAAACTTCTACGATACAATATAAAATTTTGGATTATTTTGTATCCTTTTATTTTTATTTACTCTTAAAGTTAATGTTAAAATTAAGCCTACACATATTATATTTTTATTTTTAATCTTAAAGTTAATGACAAAATTAGGCATATGCATGTTATAATTTCTTATTAATCCAACAAAATAACGACGAATTGCTAAAATAAATCTCATTCTTTGTTTGATAAATAAAACAACAATAATTGTTTGAGCCAAAAAAATTCCTACTATATCATTATTGACATCTAAATCAAGACAAGAACAACACTTATTTTTAAGAGATCACAAGTAATGAATAAAATAAAATAAAAAAATAATCACCAAATAAAGCTACTTTCATTTGTTTAAAAATAACAATATCACACTTAACACATTCTTCATTTCAATCAAATTATAAATAAAATAAAAGTGTAACAAAATTTATCATATAATTACATCAGATTTCATAAAATAAATAAAAAATTTAAGGCAAAGTTATACCTCAAATGAAGAAAATAAGTACCACCAAAATCTTGATCGAAGCTCGATTAAAACGCTCACAAATCCTTTTTTTTGTGTGGATGTGTGTTGTATTTTTGTTGATTTTTCTTTTTCTTTCTGTTGTGTTTTTTGTGGTGTTGTGCAGAATGGATTTTTTGGTGTTTTTGTTATGTTTTCTGGGGATATAATCTAGTACGTATATATGTAGTTTGTGTGAAGGAAAAGGAAAATGTGCAGATGGGTTTTTTTCCTTTTTTTGGCTGATACTTCTCTTTTTTCATTGTTTTGTTTTCAGAAAGTCCTCCTTTTTCTTTTATTTTCCTTTTTTTCGTGTCTCTGCTGATCCCTCTTTGTTGATCTGCATTGTGATGTAGTATATTTGTGTATAGTAATAGGGGTGTGTAGTGTAGGTGGATTGTGGGTGAGTGGGGAATGGGAAGTGTAAATGTGATAATGGGGTGAGGGTAGTGGTAAGATAAGTTTACATTTTTTTTTATAAATTAAATATATATATAAAAATTATAATAATGATATTATTAATTATAAAAAAAATAAAAATATTAACTAATTATATTGAACTAATAAAATATAAGAAAAGTCAAATAGCTAGTCTAAAAATATAATTAAGAAATACTAGCTTATTTATAAAAATTTAAATTAAAAGAAAACATATATTTTTTGTAGTTTTCCAATCTTTTAAATAGCATACACAATACGATGAAAAATAAAATATTTAATTTATATATAAAAGCAATATTTATGTACTAAAAATGGTGTAATACCTTAAGTTCGGTAAAAAATTACGTGTCTACAGATACTCTATCAAACAATACAACAAAATATATCCAAACACTCTAATTAAATATTTAAGATCAAACAATACGGCTACAAAGTTTTACATTATTGTCTTTTGGTAAAGAATTAAAGTGCTTCTTCAAGAACATATTTGTGAAAGAAATATATTAGTAGTAGTATATTTTGAGGTGATATTTTAAAAGTAAAATAAAAAATTAACCGAACCGATATCGAAGAGAAACCAATATGATTGAGATGGTTTTAAAAAGTCTAATTTTGATATATTATAAAATACCCAAAAAAAAAACCAAGATGATATAATTTTTAAAGAATAACCAATCGAACCGTATCATTGATACCCCTATTGTCACCGATTGATAACCTTTCAAAGGGGAGAGCTTATTGCATGACATTGGAAACAAATGTCATTGGCATATTTTGTTAGAAAATAGCATACACAGCGGAAGCATTCCAGAATCATACATCTTGCATGAATATAGACAACAATCACAAATACGTATCACATACAAAGTATGCTGAAATTAACTCAGGATTACCTCTTGAAGCGTGTGCAGATATCTTGAAGCAAATCCAACTCCAGCTCTACGGTCTTCTACAGTGATCTCAATTGACAATTGAACTCTCTCAATACTTGGGTGGGCAAGTATTGTATAGAATACTGAAATTGTCTTTCTAGGTTAGAAGAATCCTTGCTTAGAGATGTCTTCCTAGTCCAAAGAGGAGAAGAAAGTATAAATTATTTTTCTTCAAGAAAACCCAAAACTCACGTTTCTTTCTTGGAAGAAATATACACGTTACTTTTCCTTCTTCTACTAGAAAATAGGATTCTGAGTTCTAGTTAACTTGGGCACTGGAGGGACCACATAATTTATTACTGAGGCTTCCTATTATGAAAATAATTCCAAATAATTAATTTGAATTATTCTTACCATAATAAATTACAAATTATTCCACTAAAAAATCGTAATCGCACTCCTCTATTTATATTTCAAAATTCACCACTAAACACTTATGTAATTGTATCGACCTGATTCCGTCGTTAGGAAAAAGTCAATGAAGAAAGAATTGGAGCCAGAAAACTTTTGGTAGTAACTTGAAATTCTAGCCTAATCCAGATTTGGACGAAATCAGAGTCATCAAAGGTGTGGAGAAATATGGTAACAATCGGGTGGAGTAAATAGGAATTTGATTACATAATCGGTTAGATAACTCGTTAAGGAACCCGTACGACTTTACGAAATTAAATTTGAATAAATAGATCTACGAGAATCGATCGTAGCGTTAAGGGTATTTTCTGAGCGTAGTGGGTTAAGAGTGTGTTGTGAAAGGGGGAATTGAAACTCCTTTAAGGAGCTCACTGCCTCGCTTCCTGCCGCTGCAGCGACGCCGCTACAACGGGATGGGTGTCGCTGTAGCGGACGAGACGGGGATTGATTTATAAGATTTTGGGATTTTTTCAAGACGAATTTTCTTCTTCTTTTTTTAGTTGATCAATGTGTACATTATATAAATAATCATCCATATATAACTTTCAATGATTTTAAAGTTCAAAATTTTCTTTACTCAATTGATGATATATACAAGATAACAAGAGAATTCCCAAAGAATAAACATGTACTAATAAAGAAGCTTTTCTTAATATATTCTTTTCGAAATTTTTCCTCCATCAAAATTCATTACATCATATTTACCTAATGCGATTTGTTTCTTCTTATATTATCAAAAAATAAAAATTACCTGGTGTGCATGCAAAAAAATAGAAAAAAAATTCCATCTTACGTTAGATAATTAGTATCCAACTAAAAAATCTCATATTTAAAACTTGAATTCGAAACGTATTTAACTTTTTTTAGTTGAAGGGATCCTTTTATTAGTAAAAACAAACAAACATAAAACTAAAAAAAAAAAAAAAAGACATTTTGCGTGGGAAAAGAAAAGCTTTTTAGGGGTTATAAATATTAGAATTTGTTATTTGTTGCTCATTTTTACTTTGAAAAGCTAATCATCTCTGTAGAGAAAATTCAGTTTTCTTCTCGATTTTTTCCGGTAGGGTTTTAGCAGAATGTCGAAAACTCCGAATCCGAACAGTACCGGTCCTAGTGGTAATGCCGACGCCGGAAAACCCGCCGGAGAAGAGGCGACAGTGAAAGTTCCCTCCAAGGATTCAAAGAAGAAGGATGACAAGAAATACGAACATCTAGTAAGTATCAATGAGTATGCATCCGATAATTGTTATTATTTTTTGGTTACAATTTTGAAAAGTTATCACTCGTTGAGTTATTGCAAGAAGGAAATCGGAAAAAGGATTAGTACTTGATGTCTTATTTTGCATACTATTTGATAGTTTAATTATACAAATTTGTGAGTTTAGAATGTTTATAGTTAGTTTTAGCTGTATTAGTTTATGAAAAGTGAAGGAACAATACATGCAGACCTTATACTTATTCCGTAGAGATAGAGACGTTGTTTCTGATAGTCGCTCTGCTTGAAATGAAGCATTTCCAAGAAGTTTGGAAAATGAAATACATTATACATAAATAAGTGAAGTATATAATCAGACCTTACCCCTATATTATACTGATAGAGAGGCTGTTTCTAGTAGATCCTTGACTTAGAATAAAGCATTTCCAAGCCGTTTGAAAAAGGAAATACTGAAATAAGAGCAGTAAGCACAAGTAGGTTCTGGGGAGAGTAGAATGTACACTTTTGAAAAGTCATCACTCGTTGAGTTATTGCAAGAAGAGAAAAGGAATGGGGAAAAAAGTATTAGTACTTGATGTCTTTTTTTGCATACTATTTAATAGTCAAACAACATTGTCTTGATGGTTTAATTATATAAATTTGTAATTTTAGAATCTTTACATGTAGTTTTAGCTGTATTAGTGTTCAAAAAGTTAAGTAACAATGCAACAACAACATACCCAGTGTATTCCCACCAAGTGGGGTATAAGGAGGGTGGAATGTAAACAAACCTCACCCCAAACTCGTAGATATAGAGAATCTATTTCCAATAGACCCACGGCTTAAATTAAAGCATTTTCAGGCAGTTTGGAAAAGGACATACTTAAATAAGATTAGTAACATCAACGAAATAATGTGAAATGGAGAGCAGTACACAACATACAATTGATAGAACAACAACGAAAACAAACTAATGCAATAACCAAAGCACAAAAAGACACAAGTGATAGCCGAAATTGAAGAACAAGAAACTACGAGAATAGTTGGTAAAAAAGTTGTGGAACAAAACATACAATCGAAAGAACAATAACGTAAACAAAATAATGCAATAACCAAAGCACAAAAAGACACAGGTGATAGCCGAAACTGAAGAACAAGAAACTACGAGAATAGTTGGTAAAAAAGTTGTGGAACAAATAGCTGAAAAAAATTGACTCTAAATCCCACATGCTTTCCGGAACAGGGGGAGTAATATTTCTTATTTTTAGATAGGCATGTTAAAAGTAATAAGTATTTCTTACTTTAGATAGGCATTTTAGTTTAATAGAACCAGGGAGAAGTAAAATTAGTTGAAACAAAACCCAATACTTCAATTAGCCGACTCTTTGCAGCACTTTTACCTTATGTATCTTTTATTTTATTTATATATTTATTTATTGTGTTTATGATACTGTGTTCAGTCTGAAGAAGATTTGGCTCTGAAGCAGCAATTGGAACTGTATGTGGAAAGAATTCAGGATGCAGATCCTGGACTTCAGAAGGTTGCCCTGGAGAGCATGAGGTTTTTCTCTCTTTTCGTAATTGTTTAAATTTCATTTAGTATACTTGAATGCAGAGTTGACAGTGACCCAAATTTTGTTTGCTTATACTGGACTGACGAAATGTAGTTAAGTATTTATTGGCTCAAGAGGTGTTTATGAAGCTTTTCTGTAGAATGAAACCTCAGGATTATTGTGCACTTCATTTGTGTTAAGAAATTCTGAAGATATTCATTATATTTGAAGAAACTCTTGGGACAGTTTTCATCTTTCATGAATGCGTGAACTGACTGTTAAGACTTCCATTTAGTCCTTTAGCACACTTACTTTGCAAGAGTGTTAATAGCAGGTGGAAGAGGGTCCTTCAGTCTTTGTTTATGAATCTCCACGAAATGTGTCCAGTACACCTATGATTAGGACAGACGTGTCATCAGTACACAATCATATTCATCAGAGCTTTATTTACAAGAGTGGTAGTACATAGTAGCATATCTAAGGGCCCCTTGTTCTTTTTGTTTATGAATCATAGGAGATGTGCCAAGTACACTTATGATTAGAACAGTGTTTGGACGGCGAAAGCCAACAAGGGCCTGCCTCGCCACGAGCTCGCCGCTCGCCTTTTTGAATTAACGCGCCAAATTAATACCAAAATTTTAAAATTTTAATTGCATATATAAATATCCAAAATCTTAATAGCAATAACATATATTAGCAAATAATTCAATTCAAAAACTAATAGTAGATACTAAAAGTCTAGAAGTTGAATGGCTCAATAATTCATAAGACAATTGACAAGCAATACTAAATTAAGTAGGGAAGAAATAATTATAGAAGGATTAATTTTTTATTTTTTTTTAAATATAGGCAGATTTCAGTGAGCAGTGAGCAGTGAGCACTGCAACAGAACAGAGCACTCAGTTCACTGCCACTGAAAAGTGAAAACAGAGGACTCAGGTCACTACTACATTACCACTGGAAAACAGAGCACAGTGACAGTCTCAGCCACTCACTACTGAAAAACAGAGTAGAGAAGAAGAAGAAAAGAAAAGAAGAAGAGAAGAACTGAAGCAGAAGAAAAAAAGGAGGTCTCGTCTCGTACCTGGCAGCAGTCGCGATTTGTGAAAAAGCTCGACTCTCGATCTCGAAGGGTGCGACTGAGGAGAAGAGGAGCGCAGGTCGCGAAGGTGAAAGTTTGCAAAAATACCAAAAAAAAAACCCTAATTTTGGCTTTTAATTATTAACTCCGAGCTTAAAAAAAAAAGTGAAGTTGCCTCTCCTCGTCATCGCCTTTTCGTCGCCATAGCTCGTCATTTTCAAATTGCCTCGCCTCGCTGCAGATAGGCGATAGTGCCTCACCTCGCCTTGTCGCCAAAGGCGAAAGGCAAGTGTCTTTCACAACACTGGATTAGAACTTGTGTGTCATTAGCACATGATCATAAATGCAAGAGTTGCACATCCAAGGGTGTGGCTTAGCGGTTAATGAAGTGGGTGAAAACCTTGGAGACCAGGGTTCAATTTTAAGCAGAGAATTAAAAACTAGGTAATTTCTTTCCATTTACCTAATCCTTGGACCTCTGCTGGTGGAAAAAAGATATATTTTTTTCAAAAAAAGTATGTATAAAACATTGTTGAATTAGAACTTGACAGTCCGTACAAAACATTTGATGGACTAGAACCTGCAGCTAATGACCAAATGGATATTTGAAATATTTGCGGGTTTTAAAATCAGGATGCGAGACATACTTATCACCTATGCATATTTGGTTGTGGCATTTTGGAAAATACTGTTTCTTTTCCTTCTATTACACAGTTTGACTTGAGCTGGAGATTCAAGAAGATATTTGACTTTTCTAAATATAGTTAACATATTTATAAATACAAAAAACAATGTTGAGTCAATCTATTTACTAAACAAAAAAGTCAATGCATAGTTGATATATCATATCACTATATATTAATAAAAAAAAGCGTGGTACATCAACAATAGAATGTCCATTTGTTGAGTTGTGTTGAAGGTAAATGTTATAAGAAGAATGACATGAACCTTACAAATAAAAAAAAGAAGAATGACATCACATAAAGAGTTTCAACTCCCAGAAGTTGTTGAAGATGTTGACAATTATAGGAGCAAAATAGAATGTTTATCTTTTTTCTTATTCATCTTTTCTCTTTTGCAGGCAGGAAATACAAACTGCAACAATCTCCATGACTGTTCCAAAACCACTGAAGTTCTTGCGTCCCCATTATAGAACACTAAAGGGATTTTATGAGAAAATGCCAGATTCTGATTTGAAGGCATTGACTTCTGTCCTGCACTTCTCTATCCTGATATCTGAATAAACTTATTTACATGTTTTAACTTCACTGCATGCAGACACTTCTGGCAGATATTCTCTCTGTTCTGGCTTTGACAATGTCTGCTGAAGGAGAAAGGGTATGTTCTATATATTCTGTTGATATGCTATTAACTCTTTGGTGTGAGCTAAAGTATCTTCATTAGCTGTAATAGAGATTGTTATTTTTCCTTGGTTCTTACAGGAGAGCTTGAAGTATAGAGTGTTGGGATCTCAAGGTGACATTGGTTCCTGGGGACATGAATATGTTAGGTAAGACTTTTTTTTTCTACTCCAGCTATCCTGAAATATTTTGTTGTACCAATGCTGTTGCAGACTGTAAAATAGATGATTTTTTCTTCTTTACTTGTCAAAATAAAAAAGTCTGATGGTAGTTGGTTGCAATGATAAGATATTAGTTGTTCTCCATATTACTTGATGCATATGCAAGTGTGTGTCATCATTTCTGATTTCTGCCATATCCATTTTTGCCTGTAATCTGTGGAAAAAAAAATCAGTTTCCCTCTGCATTTGGAAGTTGCTGTTTAATGCTGACTGCTTGTGACAGGAACTTGGCTGGAGAAATTGGACAAGAGTATGCAAAGCTGGAGGTCGGTGTTCCTTAATCCCGAGGTTCTTGTAAAGTGTGCACAGAATGTAGCTGTCAACAGTTCGTGCAGTAGTGATTTGTACTCGGGAATTTCTTGTTTCGAGTCTAACAGTTATATATATATATTTTTAAGATCAGTATTACATGCACTTTATCTGTATCTATTCCAATTTAATTTATACGACACACTATCCATTTTGGGATGTTTGACACCATTTTATTTGTACAACTTTCACGACTTTCAAGAATTTAAATTCATTAAACTATTCATATATTAACTTTGATGCGAGTCTGCTCCCTTTGCGACAAGTATTTTAGCTTTCCATCTTCACTAATATGTTTTATGAGTCAAATTAACATCTTGACTCCATGCCCAATCAATCACGATCACATAAAATGAAATGTATGTTTATTCTCACTACTGTATCTAGTGTTTTTACTAATCCGTGTTTTCATTAAATGTTTACATATAGAATTCCTTTAAGATAGATATTTCTTCAACATTGTGCAACAACAACATAACCCAGTGTAATCCCACAAGTGGGGTCCGGGGAGGGTAGAGTGTACGCAAACCTTACCCCTTACCTCGTAGAGATAGAGAGGTTGTTTCCGATAGACCCTCAGGCTGTTTCTTCAACATTGTGCCTTGGCCTAGAATCCACTGTTTTTTCTTGGAATTTGGATAAGAGAAAAGAGTTCCTGCCTTGAGATATGCTTTTTTTACTTTTAAATCATGCTATGATTCTGACATAACTCAGTTTTATTAGCTTGCTTATATTTATGCTCTTTCTATATGTATTATTTTCAGAGTGAAGGGGAGCGCCCACTTTACGATCTTATGGTGCCCGTGCAACAAATTGTTTCTTTCAACTTGAAGGTATCAATAATCACATATGATTTTGTGTTGTCAATTGTAACAAGTTGCAGGATAGAGTATAGGAGGTTGGCTACCATATGTCGTGCTCCTGGGCAGATACATAAATCTCTATGTATTTATCTACCCTTTACTTCTGCCAGAATGTTCAATTGATACCTTATTTTGCGATATAGCATAATGCCGAACCTGATGCTGTGGATCTTTTAATCGAGGTACTCTTTCTTTCTTGATACTATGCATCATTTGGTAGCATGTGTATTAGTGAGAATTCTCTTTGCATAAATTCCAGGTTGAAGACCTTGATCTCTTGTTGGAGCATGTGGATAGCAGCAATTGCAAAAGGACATGCTCTTATCTCACGAGTTTTGCAAAGTAAGTCGGCTCTGGGTATGTTTGTGGGTATCCATTGTTGAATGTCTGAATCCCTTCGATTTTTCTGATTAGGATGAGTTCTAGAAGAACCTTTGTATGCCACTCTATACGTTTCTCTCTTCCTTTATTCCTCTCCTTATCTGTGTTTCTTGTCTAACCAGAATCTTAGATGTTGAATTCAGTTTATGTGTCAGGACTAACAGCTTTTATCACAAATGCTGATATTTTGCTTCTCAAGCGGTATTGTTTATCACCAAGTTAATAAAAATCCCAGAGAGGGTATATACTCCTTTGAGCATTTTGAACATTCATATACGTGATCTTATCTTTTGTTACATTGTTGAAGGTAGTGGATTGTAGATTTAAGCTTGAAAAATTAAGGAATTCTCACATGAGCTTTCTTGGTTTTCTATGTTAAGGTTATATTCTTTCTTGTTTACCTTAGGGGACGAGTTGTTTTCTCAAAATGGTCAATTCATATTAAAGCATCTACAGAGATTCCAAAAACAATGCAATTGAAAGCGAGTTAATTTCAGGGGTCAGAGCATGGTGTCTAATAATTATAATTGGTTGGTTCTGTTTGAAAATAAAAGTATAACCTCTGATATACTGAGATACCCTCCCTAGTACCCTTTGGAAGACAATATTTAGAGAATAGATAGCATTGTGGATGTGACAATTTCAATTAATACTCTGTGCTGTCTGATTGATGGTCTATGCCGTTTGCCACTCTTGCTTGAGCAATTGATAGCTCCTTTTCCTCTCTAAGGTCAATTTGTTGCCGTCTACCATGTTGTAGACGGTATGCACTGCTTACTACCATGTTGTACCTTTTTGAATGCAGGAATGATACTTTCTTTAATGTTTTTCTGTATGTACCAATCTTCTTCCATCTGACTTCTCTGCCTGCAGCCTCTGCTTCATATCTCATGTCTTTTTCTGTCTTACAGATACCTTCCTTGGCCTGATGACATATTGGTACTTGATTATGCATACACCATATACATGATGTTTGAGGAGTATCCTCTCGCACTTGTGACTGCATTAGCCCTAGACAATATGGAGGTATGCACTGCTTACTGTTACTAGATAATTCTTTTGGATTCTTCAATAGACTCTGAAGTATGTCTGTCAGAGACTAGTGGATCTTAAGATTGTAAATTCTAAAATCTGAGTACTTGTAATTATTTTGATTTCCATCACTCTTGCAGTCTATAAAGAGAGTTTTTACATCATGTGATGATAATCTACAGAAGAGGCAGTTATGTTACATCCTTGCTCGTCATGTAAGTTCTCCATTGTGTGCTATTTATATTAGTCAGAACATTCCAGCATGCAGAAGAATCCTAATTTTCTTTCTGTTTCTTCTCTCTGGGTCGAAGAATACCTCTAATTCAGATTCTTGATCTCTGAGGTGTTTTAACAATGCCTTTTCACTACTCTATTATTACTGGTGAAATGACCACTAAGTACTTATCAAAGAATGACACACTGAACTGTAAGTGGATTTTCTTTTTATTTTAAAAAATGAATTGCATTGTATGTTTTTGTTATCGTGCAAGCTCAGAGTATATAGATGACCCAGTTTCTATAGTAGACATCCTAGGATCCTTGTAAAAGAGATAGGATTTAGTGTTTGTCTATTGTTTTTACTTTTTTGGATGTAGATTCAATGATGTAATTTTGACTTCCAGCACTGTGTTGATTTATATACAGTCTGTTACCTTGTCAAAAAGGAAAAGTAGAGCTATCCCTAAATTATTTATTTTGTATCCCTGTAATATCTTTTTTGCCATATTTTCCCTGCTGGGTATGTGACTCTCTTCAGGTCTTTTCAACATAATGTTGTGTTAATTTTAGATCCAAGATGCTAAATTTGCGATTTTGAATCACAGGGTCAAACATTTGATCTTGATGAAAAGTTGTGTGCGAGTGATGAAGATAGAGAAGCATTGCAGGAAATTGTTAACAATGTGAAATTAAGTGAAGGGTATCTTGCACTTGCTCGTGATATTGAGGTCATGGAACCCAAAATCCCTGATGACATATACAAGGTTTACACTTGTACACAACACCTCTCCTTATCATGCTGGATTTGCATATACTGTTGCATCTGTTCGATATTTCCCTATTTGAAGTGATTGACTTGACATTGTCCTAGAGGTATATGTACTGTCCCTGTATATCTGCTTTTGTTCTGCAACAGAAGTATCTCATGTTTTTGTTGCATTGTTTTGCTAGCATCCAGTTCCGGTTATTAATTGTTGATGAATCTGCTCATTTCTTTAAATAGTCCTTCTACCTTGATTCATGGGGGGGGGGGGG
>JAJOOS010024786.1:0-16499 GCA_029582725.1 Solanum chiquidenum
TTTAAGTTTGTTTTTAAAAAATATTTTTAAAATTTAAATTTTTCACCCCTACTCTCGACCCCCCCCCCCCATCACCCACCCCTACCATCCCCACCCCCAAAAAAAATTTAAGTTTGTTTTTAAAAAATATTTTCAAATTCAAAAATTATTTTCTACTCTAGTAAAAATAAAAGATATTTCTCAAAAAAAAAATTCATTCATAAATCAAACACTAAAAAAAATTTCCGGAAAATATTTTCTACTCACCAACCAAACATGAGAAAATAAGTCAAAAATCAACTTATTTTCCAGAAAAACATTTTCCTTCATACCAAACACACCCGTAAAGTATACTCATTCATTTAAGGAAAATCAGGTGGCAATGGCATTGGTGAGTAGTGAAATATGTCAAGGTGAACAAACTTAACAACACAACTTTAAGGTAGTCATTAACCATTCTTTCAAGGCAAATTAAATCAGGTGGCTCTAAAAATTGCATGATAATGATTAATGTAATTAGTGACTAGTGACTAGCTAGTGAGAATAAGTATAATCCTTCCATTCCTATATATGTCACTATTTTAGATTTTACGCCCCGTAAGAAACTAAGTAGGCGTTTGGTCATGCGATATCATATCACGATATGGTATCGTATGGTATCATGAGATGAAATCAGCATTTGAACATGCAATTTTACGTTGATTTCATCTCATGATTCCATATCATGAGATGTGATTCCATATTCTCCAAAAACCATGATAAGAAATTATATGAGAATTTCATATCATGATTTGAGATATTTTAATACAAAAATTGATCCACAAGTTTATATTTTGTTAAAACAACCCCACATTTATATCTACTAACCATTTATTTCATATGTAAATAAAATTTATAATCACATCATTACTTTTAAAAATTTATTGTTCTCACGGACATAAAATTTATTATTCTCACCAACATATAGTCACTTTAACTCACACCAACCGATTGTTGAGTAATAAATTTATTGTATGGCCTTAATAAGTGCACATTTATATTTTATGTGTAAGTTATTAGTATTTAGGTTGGGAAGGTATTGCACATGATAGTAAAGTACTTGAGAATGCACTTGTTGAACTAACGTCACAATTTCCATTTCCGCCATATGATAATTTTAAATTACATCCTTAGAATAAATATTATTTATTTACACAAAGCTGTCTCATATACGTCATATATGCTTTTAGTAATTCTTTATAAAATGTTTGTTGGTAGATAAATATTATATTGTTGATGTTGGTTTCTGAAACACAAAAGGATTTTTAGCTCCATACAAAGGACTACGCTATCATTTGCAAGATTATCGGAGAAGTGAAAGAGAGCCTCAAAATTCCAAAGAACTGCTTAATTATAGGCATTCATCTATGCGCAATGTGATTGAACGGACTTTTGGAGCTTAGAAAAATAGATTTAGAATACTGAAACAAGGCATGAACCATTATGATATTGATACACAAGTGAAAATTGTCATAGCTTGTGCAGTGTTACATAATTATTTGCGAGAATACCAAAGTACTGATGAAATATTTATGGTCTATGAGCATGAAAATATAGTTGCGGATGATATTGACCAACAAATGGCTCAAAGTAACAATGTTGGTTCGTCTTCTCGGTCACATGATCGAGAAATGCAAGTTCAACGTGAGAAAATTGTCCGTACTATGTGGGAGGATTATATTAAAGACTAGTACACTACAATTAATGTTCAATTTTTTTTATTAAATTAAAGTTAGATGAAACAATTACTTAAGTGGAGAACAAATAGATTTGTAATAATTTATTATGCGATTTTATAATTTTTTATTTATTTGATAAGATTGAATAAACAATTGGAGCTATTTTAATAGTTTTACAACTTATGGGATTTTTTTGTTTATGAGAAAATATACAACACAAAAATTTCATATCGCATGTCCAAACAAAACTTCAATTTCATCTCATGATACCATATCGCATGGCCAAACGGGCCCTAAGTAAATTTATTATTATTAATAAAAACGACATGTAAATAGAAACGAAGACAATCCATTTTAGTGAAGCCAACATCATATTAATTAATTATTTCTTTCTATTTTGAGTACATGAAGTACTCACTACAAGAAAAGGGTGAATTACATGGGAATTTTCCTGGGAATTAGTATGAAAATTTGTAGGTAGAGTAGTAATTAAAGCAAATACATAATTATCCGCTGAAGTAAGACTTGTATTTCAAGAAAACACTTGAACTTGTAGAGCATTTATTATCGTTTAAATAATTTTAAACTGTTTTTTTTATTAAATAATTGTAGAACTTTTGTTATCGTTTAACATGCATTAATTATTATTTGACGCGTGTTAACTTAATTTAAAATATTATTTCCTTTTTTTTATACCAATTCAAAATTATTTAGAAGAGTAATATGATCCCATAAAATCGTAGAATAGCTTCTTGAAGCAGTATTGTAATTTATAAAAATCTATGTGAATATAAATGTATTAATTCACGTTTGAAATATAATATAAACCGATGATTATTGGTATCGTTTTTGGTGTTTTAGTAAATATTTATATATTTATTTTCTTTAATCCTTTCTTCAAGTCTGTTTGAATGAAAAATCCTTAAAAAAATTAGCAATGTAATTTCTTATATATAACTAAATCAAATGTGTATATATGAAAAGTATTAGTATTGAATGGTGTGTTTGTGTATATATATACACACACCATTCAATAAGAATTAATGTTGGATCTATATTTTAAAAGTTCAGTAAGTTCAGTAATAAAAACTTAAACATCAAACTAGTCAAATTTATATTTTAAATTAACTATTTCAAAATAATACATTAATCCTTTTGAAATCTTAGATATATTTCTTAACGATGAGTGTATAAAGGAGAGAAAATACATGTTGAGTCACTTTTCAAGGGTCATTTTGAATTTCGGATCAAATAAAGATAAGTTTGTAACATGAAAATATTTTTCTTATAAAAGGATAAAAAGATGTTTTTTTTAAGTTATCAAAGATGGTTCGAAAATGTTCTTCATAAACCTATTGAAATAAATTTACCTTTTCTTCTATTTATTGAATTAAAAATATCCTCAATGTATCAGAAATTACTCAAAATAATCCTTCTCTCTCATATAAGATCAAATTTGCCCCTCAATTAATGACATAATTATATGACATTTAAATAAATTTTTATCATACCTGAGACCTTTATTTATTGAAATACATATATAAAATTTTGACCCAACCCAAAAGGAATCGGACTAATCGAGGAGGAGGACACTCAGTAAGATAATGAGCAGGTTGGTGATACGAGCATATAGATATTAGCATTGACCTTTGAGATGAGGATACAATGTTTCAGTGGCGAAATCAGAAATTTCATTAAGGGCGTTCAAGAATTAATATTTATGAATGAAAAATAATTTGTAACTTATATACTTGGTATAGTTTTTTATATATATGCAATATAATTTCTTGATAAAACGATGTTTAATTGACCACCTTTATTGCATGTGGCTACACCACTACAGTGTTTGGACGAGGAGATACCAGCAGCTAAAGAGCAATCAATACAAATTGAAGTCTCACTAGCACAGGAGTAGTTCCAGACTTGAGCATTACATCAGCGAGTCTTTTGTGTATTTTTTGGCTATAATTCATTAGTAAAAAATAATAAGAGTTAAAAGAAAAATAAAAAGTTTTTTAAAAAATAATAATAATAATAAATGAAAGAAAAATTGAAAAGGAGAAAAATGAAAGAAAAAAAATAGATAAAAGTTGAGAAAAAAGAAAAGAAGAAAGAAAAAATAATAAATATAAAAAGAAAAAAATAAATATTGAGAAACAACTGAGTATATGAAGATCTGTTTAAACACGTCTAAGGGGTAGAGGGACAGAAGTGTATTTGTTCTACAAGTAAAAAAGAAAAGATCGTATTTAAAGGGCACAAAAAAATCAAGACACGCTTTGGGGATGGAGGAATTCTCAAAAATAGCAAACACTTGGAACATAATGAGGCAAAAATAGTTATAGTTTGCTAATTATAATTTGTAGCTACATGTTAGAAGGCGAGAAATGTGAGCGATATAGAGAGGGGGCAGAGAGAGGAGAGAGGAGAGAGGCGAATTGTATTTGTATATCTGTTGGATAATTGTATTTATGTAATTAGTGTGAATATGTATCAATGAATACAATACTATTAACGAATACAATTTGTATCAATGAATAAATGGTATATAATTATATCAATGTTGTTTCAAGTTCAACATTTGTATTTGTATAAATAATTGTTATCATTTGTATCAATATTATACCGACTGTATTAACAAATACAATTTGCATCCGTATACAATTGTATCAATGGTTTATCAAGTTCAACATTTGTATTTGTATAATTGATCGATTGTCATTATTTGTATCAACAAATACATGTCTATTTGTATTTGTATATATCACTTAAGAGAAACTATATAGTTGACACTTTAGTTTGTGTTTGTATAACAATTATTAACATTTGTATTTGTATAATTGATTGTTATAATTTGTAATTGTGTTGAGAGAAAAGACAGAAAGAAGAGAGAGAGAGAGAGAAAGTGGGCATGGAGAGGAGAAACGCGAGGGAGAGATGAGAGAGGAGGAGAGAGTGAATAGCGACAAAATCATAATTGTAGCTACAAATTGTAATTATTTCAGACTATAATAATATATTTTAAATACATATTACATGTTTACCTAGTACCTAATGAGCAGCGTAATTTCCTGATAAAACTGAAGCCTAAATTAAGGCCGAAACAGCCCTAATCAGAATGGGTTTTCTCAAAACCAACAAGATTGCAGAGGCCCAATCAAGACTGAGCCATGTAAGTATACTCACCCTAATCAACATAGTTATTCAAAAGATTGTTGTTTTTCAATTTGTGGGGAAGTGTATGAGATGCTTGTTGATTATATAGCTAGGGCATGGCTCAATCTTGATTTGGCCATTTTGCCTCAATTCTATGATATCATCACTAGCAAAAATCTACAAAAACTACATATTAGTATCAATTTTAATTAAAAAAAAGTTATAGCACAACGTTACTTTGCACTAATAAAGTTAGAAATTAGTAATTTCTTTGTCATAACTACTTCAACCACTTGAACTTGTTATATTCAAATTGAAGGGAATGGAAATAAAATTTCAAAAGTAATTAAAACTCTGAAATAATCTTAGGTCTAACTGAAGGGATGACAAAAGACAGTAAAACTTGGTAACAACTAACTAGAGAAAGTAAAAGATACTACTTTGCATTGCATAAAAAAACCATATGATTGGTAGATTCTTGGTACAAACAGAATATATTCATCCCCCCTCACAATTTTGTTTGTTTTCTGTTCCTTTTCTATTCATCCATGTTACCTCTACTCTACCTAAATACCTTAAATTCCCACCAAGAATAATACCACAAAAAAAACAAAAACAAAAAAACTTCCATACTACTATTGAGCACCAAAGTCCCACAAATGTATAGTAGCATCACTTGAACAAGCTACCACATACCTTTCATCAGCAATTATAGCATTAACATCACCTATTCTCTCCCCAAAACTATATAGATAGTTTCCATTTTCAATATCCCATACCCTAACAACATTTCCTAGCCACATAAATCCATATCCTCCATTTATGCATCCAACAACTCCTCGTTGGTTAGCACCTCTAACATTAAACCTTGATCTTTCCTCCAAATTCTCTGCCCTACGCACGTTGGCCATGCCTCGAGTGTCAACAGCCACTAGTGTCTCGTTATAGGCATCGAATGATGCAACGATGATCCCTCTTCGGGAAGGTTGTGCTCTTATTACTATGCCTTGGTTTTGTAAGTCAATTACCATGAGCTGAAGACTTGTACATGCCACGGCTGTCTCTCGGGTAGTTACTCGGATTCGACCGACGATTTCGGTTAATTCGGTTAGTAGGTGCCAACCCATTAAAGCTTCTGGATCTGTTAATTCACCACCAACAAAGACTAGTTCTTCTGTCTCCCTATTCCATATGTGAAATGCCCTCCCTGGAACACCTGAAAAAATGTAAGTGCATCAACTTAAACGAATGTATTGTAACTAAAACTTGTTCACAACAAAGAATTGATCTGAAACGAAGCACTTTGTCTATAGGCATTGTAGAAAGGATAGAATATACGCCTAATCGTTCTTCTCGAGTTGCTTTAGTATGATGGGCAAGGTCTTTCCAGAGTGCCATACAGTTTCAGAATTCAACTTGAAGTTTAATTTATAGAATTTTTAAGATCAACAAAAATGGGTTCACTGTTTTCATTCCAAATTAATCACAAAACATCAAAAATAATTCCAAACACAACTTCAACTTTCAAATATCATTCACTTTGACAACAAAACCTACCTTTTTTTTTCAAATTACATAATGACGCATGATTAAACGTCCACTTTATTTTCTGCTGTGCCTATTGTCACATTTTATGTTATAATAAAAGGTACCACATAAATTGTTCACTTGATAAAGAATTTTGACCTTTCATCAAAAGAAAAAAATGAAATATGACAGCACACAAATCAAGAAACTACAAATTAACAAGCCTTACCTAGAATATTCAATTATCAAAACATTAATTTAAGCACCTTTTCTTTCTCATTATCCACACGCAAATTACTGTTTTTTCATCAAAAGTATAAAAATCAACTTTTAACACAACAACACGCTTAGACAATTTATGGAAATAATAAAATTACCTGCATAGAGTCCAACCCACCATTGGTCAGAGCCAGTAAAATCCACCAAAGCACCATCATTCACTACATCACCTAAATGAGCCCTTCTAGGTGGTGCAGCATCACCAATGACCACAACATGAATATCACCATCTAGAGAAGCAAACACAAGTTGAACATCAGATAAAATAATCCCAGAAACAGCCCTAGAGAATCGGCCTAGACGATCGCGATGATGAGGGTGGTATGTTGACAAATGTAGCCTCCTAGGTAGGAAAAATAATTGAACCGAGCCATTAGAAAAACCGGCTGCTAGATGATGATCAGACAAGGCTAAACGACGACAGAAGAGACTGTCGTTGTTGTTGTTATTGTTGTTGTTGTCATCATCATCGTCATCATCACCGTCCACATTGTTTTCAGGCACGAAATGGAGGGTGTTATAAGTGTATCTATGGTGAAGGAAATTATTGGCTGTTTGATGCCAATATATGTACTCCTCCCTCCATGTTTGCCTGAGAAGCTCGTGGCGGTTCCATATATGCCTTGTTAGGTTTTGCCAGAGCATATCTGAGTGTGACACTGCTTGCCATGTTGAACAAACCTGAATTTAGTAGCCATTACAAAGTTAATATTGAGCAACACCATATCTTTTACTCATTTAGGAGTACGCAACAACCAAAGTCATGTAGAAATAACAAAACTTAATATTAAGTGATGCTCATCCTTACTATTTAGTGTCTTATACAAAATCTAAATTTTACGAATGGAGTCTAGAGAGAATAGAGTATATGCAACGCAGATCATATCGTGAAGTTAAAAAAAAATTGTTTTCAAAAACCCTCAACTCAAGTCACAACATATCAAAGTAGGTATTGAAAAGGAAAACGACAATGGAATAAACAAAGCAACTAATAAGAAAACAGTAACAATAACCTAAACATAATCAACAAGAAGAAATGATGAAAATCAAAGCAAGACACTATAAGAATATAATGGCTTATAAACTCATCGAAAATCAGAACAATACCTAATACCTATTAACCTTCTACCCTAATACAGAATTAGTGTCAATTCCAAAATCGAAGAGTTGTAAATTAGAGGCAAATACATACATTTTGTAGATTGGATTATCACTTGTAAAAAAATAGTTAATTAAGAAGCAAATTAGGAAAAAGTTAAAGACTTAGAAAAACCTAATTGTAGAAGAAGTTTATGGGAGGGAGGGGAGTCAGAAAGGAGTCAGGAAGTAGGGGGCAGAGTAGAGGTAAACATGGTAGTCAGTCTTAGGGTAGCAGCTAGATTTCATCAGGTGAAGCAACAAAAAAAATACTGACATTTCTCTCCTTTTAACAACACCCCTCTCCAGGCTTACTAACACAAGCTACTGTTAACACACAGTAACATCCTTCAATCACATATTTAATTACTCTCATGAACTAGGTGAAAATTTATATAATAAATTAACTGAACTACTAAGATTCTTCAATTAGCATTGTGTTGTTGGCGTTTTGATTGACACAAATTTATTAGTACTACTAAGATTCTTCAAGATGTGATTTCCCAAGCCAAAGTAATTTTTTAGAACAATAAATAAGGAGAATAGAGAAGGGACAAAAGCAGTCTTGAAGGGTCAACACTGACAGAAGAAAAAGAGATTGACTTGAACAAAATCCAAACACATAGATACAAAAATTGAACTGGTTTTCTTGTGGTCCACAACATACACGAATATAAACATATAAACATTGCATTGACGTTATAAATTTAGCTTTTCAATATTATTGGGGTCGATATTAATTATCTTGACCAGGATGAGTTATTCTGATATGTATATGGGACAACTGATTATATCACTAATGCATAGATACTGAAATGAATAATTCAAGAATTATCTAATACCTTCAACAAAATGCACGAGATAAAATAGTCATGTACTAAATTTATTGTGAAATTATTATTCTTTATACAAGACACCACATGACCCCTATTTTTTCTTTCTTTCATTTCCAAGAAAGGTGGCCTTATGGCTTTTCTCGTTAGAAACAACGAATCTTTATACTCTTTTTGCCACTTGCAACTTCTTCATATTTGTTTTGACCATTGCCATCTAATTTAACCAACCAAGAAGCTAAATCAAAAGACTCACTAATGTACACTAGGCATTTAGAATTTTAGTCCATTTAAATTATTGAATTCTAAATTAATAACGGTCTCACCACCCCTTACATTTTAATTGAATAAATAAAGAAATGACCTACTTCTAGGGAAGACAAAAAGACTCCATATATGAGACTTCAATCTAGATTAGTACATATTCAGATACTGTGTGATATTTGTTTTTGTTGTCCTTTAGCTGCAACTTTTACCTGAGTTGAGAATGTGGGGAACCAGAAAACATAAAATAGTTACCCAAAGGATTATAAAAAATGAAAATAAGCCATAAATAAAGGGGAAAAAAACCCTTTTTTCCTTTTCTCTCTATATGGTTTACCTAAATCATATTAACCAAACATGTTGGAAAATTAAAGAAAAAAAGTATAACTCTAAAAAAAGATAAGTGAGAGAATGAAACCAAATAGTGAAAAAAAGGGTTTGTCAATTGCCTACATCTCTAACTAAATATACACATTCTGTTGGCAGTACTTACTAGACTTTGAAAAGGATCGAGCAATAAAAAGGAATGAACTTCAAGAGAAACCAAAAGAACCCTTTTTTCCTTATGACTATATGCTAAATATGGATAACCTAAAGAATGAAAATGATGGCTGTATTACTCTATATTCCTTTCAACAAACACAAAAACAGAACTAGTAATTAATTTCATCATCAAGAACTACCAACAAAGAATTAAATTAAGGAAAATAAATTCAAAGTCTGATCCACAAGTACAACCTTCCTCAGACTTAATTATAGTTTTGATGATGCTCAAATCTTTACATCCTGCAGGCTACATGCCTAGCTATTTTAACATAGATACATCATCAAGTACTTACAAAATTTTCCTTTATGCATCAACCATTTCTTCACTTTTTCAGAAAATCTTTAATGCAAATCCACATATTCTTGTTATGTTATGTAAACTATAATTGGTCAAAGATATCCTACAAATTAAACCCCCTATATTTACACAAATAATATAATTATGTAACAATGATTACAACAATTTCATCTTTTATGACTCAAACACACAACTTTAGAATTGAAAATGAGAGTGACGAATACTTATCATACGAGCAACTCCTAACAATTATTAATTTGATTAAAAAAAAGGTCCCTTACCTGAAAAATAAGAGCTAGGGCTCGAGCAGCAGCCAAACGGCCAACAGTATGTGAAGAATCAATAGCAACTAACAAAGCCAAATCCTCCACAAATGGCTCAGGCCAAACATCATTTCCAGCACGTCTACCTCTCCTAGAAGAAGAAGGTCCTTCTCCTCCTAAAGATGATGGTGGTGATGGTGACGACGACATATAAAAAATATTATGACTAATAACAATGACAAATTTTTTTTTGGACTCAAGTGTTGTGAGAAATAAAGATACTCCTAACTTCTATTTATATACTAAGAAGAATAAGAAGAAGTACAAAGTGAAATAAATAGGGTTTTTGAAGTTTTAGTAGTAGTAGTAATAATGATGAGTGAATGAATATTTTTGTGTGTGTGTATGTACAAATAAAAAAAGTTGGACGTTTTCTTGATTTGTCACCACTTGGTTTTGTCCTGCTAAAACGGCGGAGAAGAACATGTTTTGGACCTCTATGAAATATTAGTATAACGGAAGGAAGAAGAAGAGAAGAAACTAATGGTTTCTTCCATGCTTCATTTTTATTATATTAATAGTACTAATTTGATACGTCCACTCTTTGTTCCCTTCTTTCTTCCTTATAAAAAGATAGTAACTTTTTTTACTCTTTTGATCAATCTATTCTATGTACTTTCTTTTTCACTTAAGTGGTTTTTTGTACTTTCAATTGATATATGTGGGTGTTAGAAAGTAGTGGGGGTAGGGTGGGGTGGGGGTGGGGAGGGCTGGAGGATTTGTTTTTCCTCGTGTTATAACTTATAATTGTGTAGTGATGGAAAATCCAATTTCTTTCTCCTTTAGGATGTTTTTTTCTTTAAGTTTATTGTTTGTATATAGTGTTCGTGTAACCATTAATTCATAAAAAGAAACTCTTATCCTTATTCCAACTACATGACTTGTGAAGCATGCTCCTTTCTACTGCCGTAAGTAAATGCTTTAAACTTTATAAACTGAAATAAAGTTCACAACACATTTCAAGTAAATAAAAATTGAATTTTAAGGTAAAGTTAAATATTTGCTTATTCCAATAACTATTATAAGCACCTCTTATTTTTTAAATTTAATAAAGATAATATGGTGTTTATGTGTTGGGGATTAATACCTTGTACACGTAGCAAAATTTAGAAAGGGCACGTGACACATAAGATTGGAGGAGAGTGTGCGATGTGATTCCATTGGCATAAAGCTCGAAGCAAACACTAGTTGGAGAGCTCAACTTAGACTCTTCATCGAAATCGCAAGATGATCATTATCAAAAATAAAAAGGTGGCAGCTCATTCCCCGAAAATAGCAAAGGAATCATGTCCCCCCGATAGAACAAAAGGACAAAAGGGCGGATACGTTAGATGTATACTTTAGACATGGGTGACTATGACTGACTCTCCAACTAGGGTAGAAACATGGATAGAGACATCAAGTATATCACAAATCATAGCAAATTCTGAGGCAAATCACACGGATACGTAGGAATAAGTAGAATTCAGATCAAATAACACATTAGCCATCCGATTACAGACAAGACTAGTACATGTGATCACCGCGTCAGACGCCTCTGCCTCATTCTTGCCCGGAAAGGCATAACACTGAGCTCTATCATCTTGACAAGCCACTTCCCTACCTGGTTGCACGTTACCCCTGCCTGCATTACCATTTCCTCTACCTCCACGACCTCGCTGATTACCTCCTCGCCAACCTTGTGGACGTCCTCGACCATTATTACCATTACTCGCGGGTACCACTGCTTTAGACTGCTGCTGCGCGGAATCTAACACACGTGGGTGAGGATAATCTCTCCTCATATGCCCAGGTTCACCATAGTTGTAACATGTACGATCAAAGGATGACCTGTTGCCCGCTGAAGGTTCGACTCCCTAGCTATCTTGAATCAAATTATGAGGTGGAGATCCCGAGTAATTACCTGTAGAGGTGGTCATAGCGGACTGAAATGGCTTGGCTGCAAGTGCTGGCCTCCCTGAATCTCTGGAATAAGAATGTTGAAATTTTCTGAATTCTTGGCCCTCTTAGTCAATGTCTTAGCCTGACTGTCTCGCCTCACCCCCTCCACTTTCTTCACAAAGTTTGTTACCTCATTAAAGCTCCTCCCTGCAGAGGTCATATGAACAGATAATACCTGCAACTCAGAGTTTAGTCCCCTAATAAATAAACGGATCCTCTCCTCCTCATTAGTCGCCAATTAAGTAGCATATCTAGACAAAGCATGGAACTTGGCCTCATAAGCAACCACAAACATCCCACCTTGCTCAAACGTCATAAACTCATCCTTCTTGCAATCTCTCAAAGTCCTAGGCACATATTTTTTTAGAAACAGAGCATGAAATTGGGTCCAAGTAAGTGGAGGTAAAGTTGAAGATCTGCATTCCATGTAAGCTCTCCACCACTGTTTAGCCTTACCTTGAAGTTGAAAGGTCACAAACTCAACCCCATGCTGATGGACAATTCCCAACTTATTAAGCCTCTTATAGCAATCTAAGATAAACTCATAAGCATCCTCATTCTCAGAACCAAGAAACACAAGAGGCTTTAACTTTAAAAACTTAGTCAACATTTCATGCTCATTACCAGTCATAACAGAACCCAACAAAGGACGAAAGAAATCATCATTACCCCCAGTCCCACCCATCTTGGGCGTAGTGTTAGCAACATGGGGATTAGTAGGAGTTTGAGTTGCTTTAGAAGAAGAAAGCACTCCAGGACCAACCAACCCTTTCAGGAATGTCATGATTTATCGAGCTAACACTAGGTCTATGGGAGGAACATTGATAGTCTCAGCCTACACCTCTTCCTCTTGTCCAACCTCCTCAACATTTTCAACCTCAATATCATCTTCTATATCTTCATGATGCACGAAAGGAGACAAGAGAAGACAGAGAAATTTCCTAAAGTCCTATAGCCTCTCGAAGAAAAGTAAAGGCGTCCCCGTACCGTTCCGTAAGACTCTACTAGACTTATTTTGATACATCGTGATCAACGAATCTAGGCTCTAATACCAACTTTGTCACGATCCAGACAGTTGTGATTGGCACCCACACTAACCCTCCGGTGGAAGAACCACTACTACAACCCAAAACAAGCAACTAAACCAAAAACTAAAGCTTTTAAGTTACGGAAGCAAGTTAAATACTAAGAAAAGAAATAGAGAGTTCTCATAAACTCCAAACAAAAGTCTATCAACTAAACAAATGCAGAAGTAACACCTAGAACCTGAAAGTCAATGTACCAAAACATCTAAAGTTCAACAAGTCTAAACAAGAAAGGATACAACTCCAAACTAATGCACTAATAACTAACTAGAAAAGTCTAAGTACGAAATATGGACATAAACAGAAAGAGAACTCATGGCAGCCCGGAAGAACTGGCTCACCCTCGAATTCGAAGCGATCACTGATCTTCTAAACGAGGTCTGTCAATAGTCGCCTGAAGATTCCATGTACTCAATAAATAAAGAGCAAGTGCAATATCAGTACACAACCACAATGTAGTGGTAGGATCACGCGGCTATCCCACTAAGTGCAACATACATAAGTCATTACAACATAACAATAACATGTTGTAACACCCCAGAAAAATTTTCAAACTAAGAATCGAACCATTCTTCGTAGTGAGTGATATTTTTCTAAGGAATTAAAAATTTCTTATGTGTTAAGGTCACTAGGTGTAGCACCTTGAGTTCCAAAAAGAATTAAATTGGAAATAGCAAAATCTGAAATTTTGCAAGTTAAGTTAAGTATGAATTTTGGGTCGACTTCAAACAACCATAACTCCTAACTCAGGATGAGTTATGTGTTCTACCAGTTACCGTAGGAAAGACCTTTGAATTATCTTTCCAACGCTATCGAGTTTTCTCAGTTTTGAGGTCGGATGAGTGAGATATGGCCTTTTGAAGTTAGGATGTCCAGTTAAGGAAAGTTAGCCAGAAATAGCAAGGGGTAGTTTGGTCTTTTCCTTACAAAATCATATTTAATTCATTTTTAGTAAGGTTATAAGGGTCTAATCCTATTAGGTTCAGTTTTATAATTCTAAAATATACCTAGAATTTTAGTTGATAGTTCAAGAAGAGAGAAGAAGAGAGAAGAGGAGAAAAGAGAAAGGATTGAAGCGTTCGTCGAAATTCTTGAGAGTTGTTGCGGATTGTCGCCATGGGTTTGATACCTAAGAGGTGTAAGCTTCCATAGTGTTGGGTTTGTTCACCCACACGCCAAACATATTATTTTCAGCGAAGTTTCATTCTCAAAAAGTTGAAGGATTTAAGTTCTTGATAGGTGTTCTTGAAGTTCATTCTAAATCTTATTTTGTTGGGGTTTTGATGATTTCTTGAGATTAAAGTGATTGTGTTTGAGTGGATTAGTGTGTACTTAGGTTGGGTAATTGATCTAAGGAAAACTTGAGAAAAGAAATCGACTAAAAGCGATTTAAGGTCAGAAAATGAGAGGAAAAGTTCATCAATTTTTGCCTGGGGCAATGCTGGCGCGACGCACCCCCGTTGCGCCAGGAAGGCTGGGGTGACGCGCCAGCAGTGCGCCAGAAATGAGCCCCAGTAAATTGGGGCTTGGCGCGCCAGATTGGCGTTTTTCACCAATTTTTCGTCGTTTAGCCTATTTAAGTTATTCTAAAGTGTCTTAATACTTTCCATTAATTCTAACTACTCTAAATGACTTCTAAACACCTAGAAATCATCCCTGAACACGAATCATAACCTTGAATTCATAATTCAAATTTAAGGTAGAGTTAAGAGTTAAGTTTTGAGAATTCTTTCGAACAATCTAAGAAAATTCCTTTGAGTCTTTCTGTGGAGTCTTCTACAACTTCTAGTAACTTGTTTCAAGACTCGAGCAAGTGAGTATGAGAATGAGGAAAACATATTCATGAGTCTACTTTGACATCATGAGATCTTTCATATCATGAACCATAACTCTTGAATTCATAATTCATCAAGAGAGAGTTAAGAGTAGAGTTCAAGAAAGCCTTTGAGTTCAATTGTGAATCCTTAAGATCAACTATCGATTTGAACTAAGTTGTGAAGTAAGTCAGAGAATGAGAAGAGTCGTATACATGAGTTCCATATTGTTTTATAGACCTACGAGTCAAGTCGTTCATGCCATTAAATTCCACATGAACTCCAGAAGTTGAGTATCTACAAGAGGAGTAAAATCTTCATGTCCTATGTCTTAAGTATTGAGTTTCTAACCCATTTAAGATTACATTCCTAATCATGAAACTATTACATGTTACCCATGAAGTCCTTGAGTTGAATATTTCATGCCCATAAGTTTCGCATGAACCCTATAAGTCGAGCATTCTTGAAATGAGTAGTATCATTGAAGTTCTTGAGTTCCAAGTATTTGAGGTCTATCTATAGTTATTTAAAACCTTCCATTGAGTCGTTTATGTCCATAATTGGACATGAACCATACTTTAAGAAGTCTTTTACAAACGTTTTAACTTTGTTTTAAGACTTAAGTTTTGAGTTCAGTAAAGAATAAAGTTAAGTTCAAAGTCAAAGAAGTTAAGAGTCAAGTCTAGAAGTTAAGAAGCAAGTCAAAACAAAGTTTCTTAAAGTTTTCAAGGGTCTTTAACAATGTTTTAACGTCATTTTAAGACCTAAGTTTTGAAGTTAAGCAAAGAGTAAAGTTATGGTTTGAAGTTCTTTTCTTTAAAGAGATATATGGGGACTATGTATTCCCAAAGAAGTTTTAAAGAAATGTTTTCACATTTAAACAAGATTGGAAACTGAGATTTCCAAAGAGCCTTCGGGCTAGCTTTCAGAAAAGAGTAGTCGTTTTCTTAAGGAAGCAAGAGAGGAAACTGAGATTTCCAAGATAGCCTTTGAGCTAAGTTTTTGAGCAATTATCTCAAATCAGCATAAAGAAATATGTTTTAAACACATCAGAACCAGTACATTTTTGGGAGTAGTATTGAGCACCGAGTTGGGGGAGCATTCAAAGAACCCACAGCCCCCATAGAACCATGTAGCCACCATGGGTAGAAGAGGTTCATACTTTTTAGATGAATCCTTTCCAAATTAGACTAGTGGATCCATTAGGCAGTTCAGGTTCTATACCTTTGGCCGGGTATAGGATGCTCTGGCAGCGTGAGGTTGATCGATGTATCATCACTATAGCTCTTAAGTGATGGTTGTCGGTTAGAGAAACTCCCACAGAAGTTATTGCATTCTTATATACAGTGTTATTTATATTTTTACATACATTTCAGAGTTATGTTGTATCCTTGCATACACACATAGTTGACATCATATTTTTAAACAATTTGTTTCTTTATATTGCACTTGTTTTAAATTGCTTTATATTGCAATGAGTTCAGTCATATTGAGTTGAGTATCCAGAGTCGAGTATCATATCTTTGAGTTGAGTATCTAATCTCGAAGTTGAGTATCTTATCCTTGAGTACTTCTGAGTTTAGTAAGTTGAGTAGTTTT
>JAJOOS010024787.1:0-17412 GCA_029582725.1 Solanum chiquidenum
GACTTTTATGAAGAGTTGCGACTTTTATGAAGAGTTGCGACTTTTATGAAGAGTTGCGACTTTTATGAAGAGTTGCGACTTTTATGAAGAGTTGCGACTTTTATGAAGAGTTGCGACTTTTATGAAGAGTTGCGACTTTTATGAAAAGTTGTGACATTTATGAAAAATTATGACTTTTATGAAATGTTGTGACCTTTTCGAAAGATTGTGACTTTTTCAAAGGTTTTTGACCTTTCCGGTAAGGCACAATAAGAACCTTTTCACACTACACTTTGTTTTCTATAAATTGAGGGATTTTCTCTCATTTTAAAAGAATGAATTTTCTTGACTTCTTCTACTACTACTAAATCTAGTATTCTAAGTGTACTTTACTGCCATTGAGTGGTTCGCTGACACCGTGATTTTAGGTACCGATACACCGGTGAGTAAGATCGTTCTATCCTGGGAGGTTTTATTCCATTAATTAACCTTGGGTACTTGAGGGGAATAATTTCCTTAAGAGGACACTGTGCATTCAGTGGGCTAGATTTTCTTTTGCAAGAAAATTATTTTGTATATTGTTTCTAATCTGTTTCTGGTTCTATTTTCTCTACTAGTTTAATTTTCTAGTTTTGAAAATACTCTTTAAACTATGTTGTTTCTTATCAAGTTCTTCAAAGTTTTTGTTCTAAGTATCTTAGGAATACAAGATGAATAACACTTATTTAGGTTCTCTTTATAACCTAACCACTTAGAAGGTTTTAATGAGTGGAAGGTGAATTTCTAGATAGACTTAGATGAGATCACAATTCACACATTTAACTAAGTCATATTTGTTGATCAAGTTGGTTCTTAGGGGGAGTTGAACATGAATTTTTCTATGGATTTAATTTATCATCATCAAAAAGAGAGAATTTGTTGAACTATGTTAAATACGAAGTTTTGATGATTGACAAACATTATATATATAAACATCAAATCTTTAACATGTTGTCTCAGTTAATTGATGGAAAACCCTTATCATGGCTACTAAAAGAAATGAATTATAAAAGTTTTTATGTATGAAGCGAAGAAATCAGACCCTTCATAACTAGAAAGTGTAAGGTACTAGAGTTAGTCCGATCCTTTTGATTATATATAGTTGTAATCTGAAATTGCTCAAATTTTTAATGGGGATTTGAGACAAATCATATTAGGATAGGTCGTGATCTTTTTACTCCCTTAAACAAGTAGTTTAAGAACCTGATTTTTCAATGCATTAGGTAGGATATCATAAAATAACAATAGCAGAGAAAATTTATCTTATTAATAAATAAGATTTAGGTAGATATTGGTATACGTATAATGGATTGATTACCCACTAATAATATTATTTAAAATAATTCAACATTGTTTTACATCAATTAATTAAATTCATAGTTTCATTAGTTCCACCATAGAAGAGAAAAGTTAAGAAAAGAATTAATTCAAACAACAAAATTCGTCTCAGAGTCGTTCCCCTGACTGGAACACTTATATATAAACTCTTGTATCAATTATTTTCATTCCTCTCGTTAGATCGATCGAAAGATAACCTAAGAGCTTGTCCAGAGAGAAAGCAAGTAGAATAGACAAAGAAAGATTTACTAATAAAATTGAACAAAAAAAATTAAATTTACAAAATAATTGATTCCTATACTAAGTCCACTTTTTCAATCTTGACACTTAGATAATTCTTGTATACACATTCCATAAACAAATCAATGAACCCTCCTATATACTTCTAAAAATGAAAAAAAGAAGAAGTTATATATATATAGAGGAAAGAATTTTTGGTCCTATAAAAAGCAGAATTTATGCTTGTGGAAATTATCAAGTAATCGGATAAATTTAATTGACCTCATGTATAGTATGTAAGGCAGGCCTCCATGAGCGATGATGTAACTCTAGACCTTCATCGACGTTCATCAACTTTGTCAATAATTGATGTATCGATAGACCTTCTGCATCTGTCTTACCCATTAACTCTGATAATTGCTTCTTCGTGATTTTTATCTTTACCTCTTTTACTATGGGAATCAAAGAATGAATACTTTCCTTATTAGTTTCTCCAACGAGAAAATGATCTTCCTCTAATTTCATTGTCTTACCACAATATAAATGATCCTCGTTAGTTTCTGACTCTTCTGATGCAATCGATTCTTTTTTCATACAATTCCCCATATAATATTGTTGGTGTTGATATATACTCTTTTCTCTTTAGTAAGTATAATCAAAATATTTATGAATTCTTGTAGCTAGGCAAGTTTTTAATTTCTTTGTAAAGATGAGTTGTGACATAGTATTTATAATAGGAAATTTTAAGACATAGACATAGTTCACATTTTTTTATTGAAGAAAAGGGCTAACAATGACTGCGTCGTCCAACTTGGCAGGTAATGAGATTCTGACCGTCTACGAGTATTGTAACATTGTACAATTATCTTCTTTTTTTTGGATCTTGACACGAAAACACAAATTTAAATAAATGAAAATGAAAATTAAAAAAAAAAAAAATTCAATCAAAAATATATCAAATGTATCAAATATTTTTTAATTTGATCTTAAACTTGTCATGTAGAAGTTAAAATTAAAGAATTTTCAAAAAAAAAAGGAGAGAGACATTTTTTTTGAAACAGAGTAAAGAGAAAAGTAGGGCATACAAATTTAAATTGAGAGAGTATACTAAATTCTAAACCACTAGCTCCCAACGTTCCAATTTAAGTATTTTAGTTTAACTGAACTTGAAATTTGAGAAATAAAGATTTTTCAAAAAAATTAGAGTTTAAAATTTTAAAAGTGTGTAATCCATTGAATCTTGTGATTTAAAGCTTTTTACTTAAAATATTGAGATTAGAAAACTTGTTAAATATAGAAATAAACATTCTTTTTGGGACAGATAAAAAAGAAGAGTATGCCACTTAAATTGAAGTGAAGAGGGTATTAATTCAGAGTACTTATTTTCGTATCAGTGAACTACTATTCGCTTCGTTCATTTTTACTTTTTGAATGAACTTCTCGAATGAAAAAGAGATGTTCACTTTTGCTTATTCAATTTAGCAAATTAAGAGACAAATATCACTTAATTCTTAATTTATTTTTATTATTACTAAAATCATTTTTCAATACATTTCTCAATATACTGAATTTATTTTATTTAATATATTCTTTATTTTATTAGATATTTTTTAAAGAATATTTAAAGTTAAATATAAACAAATAAAAATGAACGGAGAAAGCATGAGATATTAGAGCAAAAGATGATATTCGAGAAAGAAACATAAAAAGATGAAAAAGTCAAGAGGCCGGTTAGCCACGAGGCAAAACTGTGTATTAAGCAGATAATTAGATGTGAACATAATTATATTAACTTCACAAATTATATTTCATGTTTTGTCTTTCCAGAAGCAATTATGAATTAATCAACTTTAGATTTAAATTTGACATCATTAAAAGAAAAAGAAATAATTTGATTACTACTAATTAATTTTATGGGTATTTTAAAAATAAATTGGTAATATGTAAAAGGGAAACTACGTGAGATTATAATCTTTTTTTTGTTATAAATAAATAGTTGAAATAATTTTTATAAAAATTAAAATAAGGATGATAAGCATATATAATAATATAAACATCATGATATGTTAGTTTTATGAAGTAAAATCAAAAGAGTCTCTAATTTTATTTTATTTTTGGTTTTCTCAGATAACGCACTGCAAGATCTATTTGAAAATGACGCTTTCAATAAAATTTTCTTCATATTCAAGGCTCAAACGTGAGATTTTTTATTAAGGGTGAAACAATTTTACCACTAAACCATTGAGATCTTATTTTTTAAATTGTGGCAAAATGAACATACTTTTAGTAAACGTCAAATTATTGGTCAAAGGAACCAATATAGTTTATCCAATTTGACATACTTATACCCAACTTATAATTAGGAGTTGTTGTTTTGGGATTGATTGACTAATGATATGGTTAAAATATTAAAATATCTTACTACCTTTTAATAATTAGTTTATTATCAACTCTTTCTTTTGAAACTTTCTTCAAAAAGAATATTTCTTTCAACTTTAAATCTTATATCTCGAATTATTAATTAAACAGTACTATTTGTGTGTCTACACGTGAAAAGTGTGCCACCTCTCACAAATTTAATAAAGAATGAAAAAAGAGACTTTATTTACAACTAAGGAAGTATGATCATGTCTCCCAATATATTGAACTTGAACGTCACTTTATCTATTAAGAATTTATTTTAAAAAAAATTAACTTTATTAATTATATTGTAAAATTTTAAATTAAACTACTAGTACTTTATATTAAATTTTGGTGAGCATTTTAATATTATAGTAAAGTGCTTTTACCTATTTTTGTTAGTGGTAGAATGTGGTCATTACTTCACCTTAGAACTCAAATAACCTATTCTACCTTATTATATGTTTTGTAACTCATGTATTTTCTAATTCACAATTCTTCTGTTTATCTACCTATATAATTATACCACTTTTTTCTAATTCATTTTAGATGAAGAATTCTTTCGCCAATAAAAGTAGTGATTTTACTCTATGTCGGGTTAAAGAAGTGAGTTAAAAAGAGAGTTTTTTTTTAGTTGAAGGAATGTTTCTTTTTTCAGTGAAGCTTTGAACTCAACTTTTATTTAGAGTTATTGAGGTGTATGTCGTTATAGGGTTAACAAGTCAAGAGGACTATTGTTGGACTGATAAATATTTGTTGTAGTGGT
The DNA here is from genome assembly GCA_029582725.1 of Solanum chiquidenum. Taxonomy (NCBI): domain Eukaryota; kingdom Viridiplantae; phylum Streptophyta; class Magnoliopsida; order Solanales; family Solanaceae; genus Solanum; species Solanum chiquidenum. The sequence continues at coordinate 4,742 of JAJOOS010024787.1, forward strand.
GGATCACCATAGAGAGATCGAAATATCTGTGCATCAGCCAAAAAATATTTTATTTTTCAATTGTAATTGTATTTTCACCTATATTTTATGTAGTTAATTAATGATAAGAATAGTATGGAATTAAGAAAAAGAAAATGTTGAATATCTTTTGATCGATTTGCTAAAATATTGAACAAGTGAAAATAAAATTTTGTTTTTAATATAATAAACAAAACAATTATTTTTTAAAAAAGAAAATGAAAAGGAGGGAGTAATTGCTAACTAGTTATATGGGAAACAAGTAGCCATTTTAGTATAAATATTCACTTCATGGAGAAAGAAAATAACAAAAATAACTTTTAGCGGTAATAAATATACACATTAATAAAGGGTGTTAAAATCTCTATCGACATTAGTTAATTGTCATTGGATTCAATGTCACTATATGCTTTAGGGACATTTACAAAGAGTGTTAATTGCCGCTAAAAATATACATTTAACAACAATTAAGTTATTGTCATTAATTAATTACCGCTAAAGATCATTTTTAATCTGCTGGAATTCAAGCTTCATGGAACGTGCAAGCAATGACATTGTCTTTTTAGTTAGCAAAATCTACCACTTGTGAATTTTAAGATAATTTTTTTCTTAATGCTCTTGCTTCCCTTTTTCCATCCTATATATAATCTCAGTCAACATTTATGCATGCACACTCAATCCTAGTATAAATATGTGCAACTAGGCAATCAACATAAATTTATCTTCCATGGTGACTACTATTATTATATATATTAGACCAAGTCTCCTCCTTATAGTTTTTTTAATCCTTTTATTTGATACTTGTTTGTGCTTTTTGGGTATACAAGTTCTAATAGCTACTTTATTGCTATTTAGTTAAAGTCATGTACTCGATAAGTATCAACTTAAAGAAACATTACTTGGATGCTATGTCGAAAACCTTAGTCTCTCAAGTTGCTTGTATTGTAAAGGCTTATAGTCGGGTCATATCAATATAATGATAACAATATATATTTGTGAAGTTAGTTTATGTAATCTATGTCTCAATCTAAAAATTGATGATATATCTCTATACGTCATGTATAAATTTTACGGGTGAATTTTATATCTAACACATGAAATAAGTTAAAGTGATCAAGTCTTAAAAGAAATAGGAAGCCTTGTTATCCTACTCAGATTTAGTAAGAAAAAAGGCATTTTATATATCAATGTTAATTTGAATTGCCATTTGCACACTCCATTCGTAAATCAATGCAGTGGTGGAGTCAGGAATTTCAAAAAAAGGTTTTCAGAAATAGCACAACAAAAGCTCTTTTCAAAAGTACAACTAGTGAGATTTAAACACACGATCACTTCCTCATTCCAAGGAGGTGAAACCACTGGGCTATAACAACTTGTTATGTTAAGGGTGTCCAAAATATGTTATTTAATCATTTCGTGTATCATTTTACTTGTATGTACAATATTTTTTTCCCGACGAAGGGTGTCCAACATCATGTGGCTACGCCACTGTATATATGTGTATATGCCTCGTAAACTTAGTAAAGAGCTCTCATTTGACTATAAATTTTGAAATTGAAAATTGGAGAACTTGAAATTGTGATTTGTGGAACTTCAAATTGTGTATGGACATGTATTTTACTAAGAGAAATTTAAAAGTTTCTGAGTAGAAGTGAAATTTCTCTCAAAAACTAGTTTGAGCTAGTTTTTTTTTAGTAGCTCAAAAATATATGAAGATAAAATTGATCAAATTTCATGGTCAAACAGAATTTTGACAATTATATAATAGACAAAGAGATAATGAATTAATAGAAAGGAGAACTTTACAAAAGAATTGTTTAACAATCCTAAATCAAGTCCATTTTTTCATGTACAAGGTAATAATCAAATTCTGCAGGCAGAAATTTGAATTTCCTAATCCCTACACCTAAAAATCTCCTATATATACACAACATAAACAAATCAATGAATCCTCCTACCTTCTTAAAAATGAAACATAAGAAAATCACCACAAGAAAACATAGAATTGGTGACATATACAAATTAATTTCATACCTAAAAAGGAAAATTCACATGCTAATTCATTCTATTTAGCTACGAATTAGTGACAAATTATATACCAAGGAGAGGTTAATTGACCTCAGGTATAGTATGTAAGGCAGGTCTCCATGAGCGATGACGATGTAACTCATCTTCATCGACGTTCATCAACTTTGTCAATAATTGATGTATCGATAGACCTTCTATGCCTGCCTTACCCATTAGCTCTGATAATTGCTTCTTCGTGATTTTTATCTTTACCTCTTTTATTTTAGTCGTGGACGAATGAATAATTTCCTTATTATTTTCTCCCATGAGAAGATCATCTTCCTCTAATTTCATTGTCTTGCGACAATTGGAATCTTTGTTAGTTTCTAGCACAGACGATTCTTTTTTCATACAATTTCCCATATTTCTTGATGTTTATACTGGATTTTCTCTTTTATCTTTTAAGCAGAAATATATATGAGTTATAGTATCTAGGCAAGTTTTTCTTTGTAAAGATGAATATTGTGACATATAACTATATATATAATGTAGGAGATGTCCAACTTGGCAGGTGATGATGTTCAATTTTGACCTTATCCATTTTGGGTCAAATTCCACCTACTTTATAATTTGGACTTTGGCTCTAGGCTTATTCGTTGATTAATAACTTATCACATGATTCACATCTAAAAAACTTTCAGATGAGACAATTGCATCTTTTTTAAAATATGACGTTAGACCAAATAAAAGTTTCGAGTTTAAGTTTTATTACCAATTATTATACAAAAAAATAAATTCATGTATTAGGCTCCATGAATTTTTTCTTAAATTCACACATGAGGGGTGTATTCTTTTACCAACGCACAAAGAAAATATTTTGTAACAAATCAACAAGATACTGAGAAATTGTCTATACATAAAATTCATAGAGTCCATTACATCTAACAGTAATCGATGGACAATCCTCGTACATTTAGTATAAGCAGTTGAAAACTCAAAAATTTGTTCATTCTGAGTGGGCAGAGCCTTATTACCTTATTAATAGGAGGGATGCAATGAATTGATGCAATGAATACCATAGCAAGTGAATTAGAATAAGCCCTAACCCAGCTACTGATTAAAAAGTCTTATTGTCATTTCTATAAAATATTCATCTACATGTTTTTCACTTTTCATTCATTGAATTGCTTGATTCCTATATATGAAGGAAAACTTCATACACTATATCTTGCAAATGCGATAGAATTATAAGTGTTCGGAGAGTTGTCTGACAACCTTTTCAGTTCCCTCTTCGGTTCCAAGAGAAAGGAAGGGGCTCCAAATCGAATGAAACCTGGCGAAAAAGAAGTAAACGTAATTACATAATGAAAAATGTGATATATTTTAAATAGTTTTAAGCTTTTAAATAATATGACAACACATAATTATATAATTTTCAAGACGGTTTAATTTGTTCATATTTTGATACTCCGCTCAAGAAATTTTGAGTTATTCCAATCTACTTTTTGTTCTTCTTCATGCTCCCAAAGAATTTTATAAGTCATTCTTTATTTTTATGTTTGTTACTCAGGGGCGATTCAAGCATATTAGTGTCCTAAAGCAAAAATCAAACGGGGCCTTAAACTTAAATTGTTAATAACTTTAATATAATTGATTTCTTCTAGTTTTCAATTGATAATATAACCATTCTTATTTTAAATTATTTTTCATGAGATATAGTACTCCAAATATGTCAAATTTCTTTTAATAATTCCTTCATTTTTCATGAACAATTTACTTTTTCTACAAATAGTATTCAATATTTGTTAAAAAATAATAACTTATAACCTATTATTATTAAAAATGAGGCCCCTTAAATTTAGGGGCCTAAGGCACGTGTCTTTTTTTAACACTATCGACCCCGCCCCTGTAATGTTACTCCTACCCAGTTCTTTTATTGAGTTTAACTACTATCCACCGACGGTGGACAAGAAATTTACACCCCTTAAATGGTGCGTTGTTGGAGAAGGAGGTGAATATGACGAAGAAAGCTGAAAGTTTTTTTTTTTTGGTAAGACAAGTAAGAATCCTAAACAAATTTGTATAATTAATTTAGAGTTCAAGTTACCATATAATACTCTTTTATTATTTTTATTTTAATATTAATAATATTTGATTATATTAAAAAATAGTTAAGTATTTCTAAAAATGAGGTGCCTGTGTAAATTTCTTGTCCACCGTCGGTGGATAATAGTTAAACTCTCTTTTATTTCACCCCTTCCTAGTAGGGAACTGTTTGAGCTAACTTTCTCTGATTTTTATATATATATATATATATATATATATATACATATATATATATATATACTAATAAATATGTCTGTGCTTCGCGTGGTGCATTTACCAATTCTCAAGTCACAACAATTCACAAGGTCTTTTTCCTTTTTATGTTACATCAGAAGGAATAGGAAAAGTTATTACAACACTTAGGTATGTTACCTATATGAAGTCTAGAAAAGAATACATAATTTTTTTTGGGTACAAAAAGATTTAATATATTATAACTTAATATGCATCATTACAATGGAGTAAAACTGCTAAAGTTAGTAGAGGACATTAATTGTAGATAACAATATATACTAGTAGTACTATTTGACTTATCATGCCAAGCAAAAGTAGTTCTGGCTTTGTCCGCTTCTAGATTCCAAATGACAAACAATGGTGGAACTGTCCATAACAAAAAGGTGTTCAGCGTTTCAACTTTGCACCCTCTTTAGCTAGAATATCTGTCACTTCATTCATTTCTACATAGCTATGCTGTATCGGAGGGTTCGCCGGTCGACACATTAGATCCCTGCACTCAGACAATCTTCCTTTAAGTATTTAATAATGTCCGCACAAGCACAATCTACGGCTATTTCTAATAATGGTTTCACAAGAAGAAAGGAAAAACTTGATCCCATTTAAGAGATTTGTTTATAGTTAGGTTCTTATTTTTTTGTATGCTCTCCATGCTAGCTTTGCTAGGAGAAATTTGTTTTTTTTATCTTTGTATTTTGAGTTCCTAATCCCCCTGCCCCTTTTTTCCTTGTTAGTGTATTCTTATCTAGCATATGTAGTCACTAGTTGATCCCCATATGAAATTCCTTTGTATTCGATTAATTTTTTTGTGATAAGGAAGGCAGTTTGATGTATTGCATTACATGTGTAGGTATATTGTTTAACCTTAACGTTTCAGTTCTCCCCAACCTTAACGTTTCAATTCTTCATTCAAGTATATTTCTTACAACAACGTACAACAACATATAAAGTGAAATCTCACTACGTGAGGTTTATGGAGAGTAGAGTGTATGCAAACCATACCACTACCTCGTGGAGGTATAGAGACTGTTTCCAAAAGACTCTCGGCTCAAGTGAATCAAACTCTCAAGTAAAGAAAGAAGAAGAAAACAAACGAAGAGAACATATCAGTTAATAAGAAAAGAAACAACAACAACAAATTAGTGTAATAATCGAACACAGTAAACAACATATGACAAGAGCTATAAGCCTAGACTACAATAGACACTAACAAGCCTAAACCTTCGCTAGGAAATACAATACTCTTCCCCTACTAACCTTCTATCCTTATACACGATCTCCAATCATTTCAATCTAGAGTCATATCCTCGAAAATATGAAGTTGCGTCATGTCCTGTCTAATCACCTCTCCCCAATACTTTTTCAGCCTACCTCTGCCCTTCTGCGTACCCCTATAAGCAACCTCTCGCGCCTCCCCACTAGGGAGTCAGCGCACTTTCTCTTCACATGCACAAACCATCGCATTCTCACTTCCCTTATCTAGTCTACCACAAAGTTTACTCCCACCTTCTCCCAAATAATTAACCTCATTCATAATTTTGTTGCTTCTAGTACGCCCACACATCTATCTCAACATCCTATCTCTACAAAATGCATCTTCTGAAAATGCGAGTTCTTGACTGGCAAACACTCTACCTCATATAATAAGAATGGTCTAACCACCACTCTAGAGAACTTACCTTTGAGTTTAGGTTGTACGTTCTTATCACACAGGAATCTAGAGGCAAGACTCTATTTAATCCATGCCACCCCAATGCAATGTGTGACATCATCATTGATGTCCCTCTAGCTTGGATTTACGACCTAAGATACTTAAAAGTTTATTTCTTGGGGATAGTTTGTGTGGAAAACCTTACTTCCACATTCGCTTCATCTAATGCAACAATGAATTTGCACTCCAAATACTCCATTTTGGGCCTTCTCAACCTAAACTCTTTGGACTCCAGAGTTTGTCTCCAAACCTCCAACCTAGTATTAACTCTATCTCGCGTGTCATCAATCAATATTATGTCGTCTGCAAATAAATATTGTCATGATCTGAGCCTACACCGTGGACGTGGCCGACACTCGAGAAACTATTGTTGGTCCTAAGAGAACTATCATCCTGGTTGACTACAAGCGGAAGACTCCCTCGAGCATACATATACATCAAACTGAAATAAATGTGTAAAAACATTTTACTGAATCTCAAAACTTTGCCGAATATACTGAGTATGAAACATAAGCTTAAATAAAACATCTGAAAACTGAAAGACTCTACAAAACTATCTATCTATGAAGTCTCTACTGTATACAAGGATGAGTGTCGGGACAAGACCCATGACTCCTCAAGAGAACTACTAGCAACAACTCATAAACACTGGAGTCCTCCAGAAGCAAGGAGGTCTTACTCAAAAGCTGACGAAAAGATCTTAACGGACTCTTGTTGAGAATCCTAAGAACTTGTATCTGCATCATAAAAGATGCGAGTCAAATGACATCAGTACATTGAATGTACGAGTATGTAATATAACTGAATAACAAATAACTGAACTGATAAGACCGCAATAGATAAAACATAAACTCACCCGAATGTAAAGAATTCTGGGAATGAAATCATTTAAAACGTTACAAAAAAACACTTACTCATCTCTAAAACTCAACATAATAAGTGATATAATAAAAAAAGTACACTTTTACCTCTATGTGGGAGATTCTCTAACCGGCAACCATCACTATGACCTACGTGATGATATATTGTCTCGCCCACGCTGCCAAAACTATCTTATACCTTGCCGGGGTATGGAACACCTCAACTAAGTGGATCCAATGTATGATCCTTTACCCATGTTGGCATACATGGTTTATGAGGATTTTGAGTTGTCTAAACTCATCCCCATATCGGTGCTCAATACTCATCCCAATAATATATACTCATGCTCAAATGTGTAAAACATACTCTTTCTGTGGTTTGAGATAATTGCTCAAACTATCCTCTTAAAAGAGGTAATTGCTCTGAAATACCTTTGAACTCATAAGCTCTTTTTAGAAATCAAAGTTTCTCTTTTCTCAATGTAAAAATGATACATTTGGGAATACTTAGTTCCCTTAAAATTTACTCAAAATGTCTATTTAAACTTTCCTCAAAAAGTCAGTTTAAAACTCAAATATTGGCCTTAAAAGATTCTCAAGATTTATAACTCAATATAGAGTTCATGTTGAAATATAGACATGAACGGACTAACTCAAGGATCTCAATGACAATATAGGAAACTCAATACTCAAAACTCAACGATACTACTCATCTCAAGAATAATCAATTCATAGGGTTCATGTTAAAATATAAACATGAACAAATGAACTCAAGAACCTCAATGCATAACCTATATCAATTCAAAAATTAGGAATAGAGTTTCAAAAAGGATTAGGAACTCAAGAACTAAAAATCAACTCAATAAAAGCACTTCTCATTCATATACTCACCTTCTCAAGACTTAGTTCAAAACTATATATAGTTAATTTCAAAAGACTTCTCAAAATGACTCAAAAAGACCTCTTGAACTTTCCTCTCAAACTCACTTAAATTTGAAATGTAAATTAAGACATGTAGGACCTCTCAAGTATTAATTAGGACATTAAGAGTTGGTATCTAGAAGAGAACGTAGACACAATTCGAAAGAATGAATACGAAATGAAGGACGGAGAAGAAAACAACCTGACAACCTTAGCGCAGGGCGCTTGGCGTCAAAATGCTGTCAGGATTTCGGGACGCACTGCAGGTGCATGGCGTCAACCCCAAACGTACAGTGCCCAGGTCCTTGCGCCTTAAGGGCGTGCTGCCCCACCCAAAACCCCAGAAAATTTGACAATTTTTTAATATCAATTTTGGGTCCTAACTCATCTAGAATCGATTGGTTCCTTCCAAACTCTCTTTGATTCACAAACCCAACACGAATTCATAAAAATCTCCTCAATTTCTATCAAGAAACTTGATGTTTGCGTATTTTGACTTCACGTATCAGGACACTACTTCGGTTCAAGTGCCAACGATCACGTGTAGTGATATAACCCAACCAAGGATTGGGATCGTTCCCACAGGGAGTGATTTCGAGAATTAATAGAAAAATAAAATTTAGTTCTAATCAGTCATAGCTATAAACATTATTGAATACAAACATACTAAATCTAAGGGGTGATACAACCGTCAATTATCAATGGGGGTTTGTATTAGCTAATTAACAAAAATGATAAAAATATAAGGAAATGAGACAGGGAGACGGGTTTCTTGGGATGTGATAGGAATATGGGATAAAAGACACTATCGGGTAAATGCTATTGATAGTACATTGCTGAATATTTGTAACTAGGGTAGACTTTAGTGGGGGTAAATTCTCTCTCGAGCAACTTACCCCGAATCAACTCGGTTTCTCTCAAACACCGAGTTTCCGCATTTAAGCACAATCTCCGCCTTAGCCCATTCAGTCTCTCGAGCTGAAAGTGTGGGAGAAGGCCTAGGATTCACTCTCTCGATTTGAACCCACGATGACCCAATAACCACCGACTATCGATTTAGTAGTCTTAGCTTTAAAACCTCTCTCTCGAGCAAGCCAAAAACACTAAGATCAAATCGTATTTGCAACTACAATCTCATTAAGTTCAAACACAACTACTAAACGAAATCACATTTAAACAGCGAACATACCAACAATAAGCAATATCCAACAATAAATTTAACCTATATTCACAAAATCACACCCCCAAGAATTGGGGTTTTAGCTAGACATGAAAAAGAGATAGAAATTGAGACCAACAAGTGTTTCCATCAAGTGGGTACGATGAATAAAGTCTTTAAACACGTCAAGAATGAAGATTCTTCGAGACCCACTTCCAATTTCTTGGAATTGAAAATCTTCAAATCTTCAAGTTCAAGTACAATATCTCCCAACAAAAACTCTAAGAACTAAAACAGAAATATTCCAAGTCTCTAAAATAAATTTTTCTAAAGTTCGATACTAAACAAGTATTTATAGTGTTCAAAAAGTTGTGCTGTGAAGGACCATTCGGCGCAGTTAGTAGAGATCGCCAATACACTCGGTGATCCTCCCTTTGGTCTGGTTCATCGCCTTTTTGCTTTTGCCTTCAGCATTCTCGCGTGTTGAGGCATTGGGCTATAGTGTACTGCTTCGCGAAACTGCTCGGCGACGTGCCAACTGCTCCTTTTCATCTCAGACTTGGCCTTCTCCTTCAGGGCTCAGCACACTGGAACTTTGGGCGAGGTAAGGCCATTCGGCGATTTGCCTAATGCATTAGGCGATCCTCAGGCTTTCTTTTCTTCGTCTTTTCAGCCGTTTTGTTTCTTTTTGCCAAGTAGTGTCTATGCTTTGCCTCAAACTCCAAATAGCTGAAACTTAAGGATTTACATCAGTTAATGAGACAAAATATGCATTTGAGGACATTAATTCTAATAAAATATAGCCCTAAATGAGTCCAAACTGTGGACTCATCAACACCTGCAACTTAAACTTTTGCTTGTCCTCAAGTAAAACTCAAGTTCAGCAGTTCAAAAAGGATGTTTCAAACAGTGCTACACAAGACTCAATCATGAATGTACACAACAAGGCTCAACTTACTCATGCAAGGATCAATTGTATACTCAAAGACTCAAGTTGTGACACACCATTATCAAAGATTCTCAAGCTCACTATACTTGCTTCAAATGCAAGTTCAAGCTCAACAAAGGAAATCAAATGCCCTCACATAAAAGAATGATTCCATAATCACACACAATGGTTTAATCATTTAAAGTTCCGAAATCAAATGCAATGCTCACTCTCACAAAAAAGAACACAATGCATGCTTTCATCTATAGGTTTGCCCATATTTTCCAATCAACAATTGTTTCAGCTCACTCAAGATTAAAAAGGTCTTTTCAAGGCTTGTAGTGGGGCTGAGTGCAAAGGTATGATCATTTAGGCTCAGTGACTTTTATCCTCGTGAAATGTGGTGTTTTCAACACTCCCTTTCTTCTTCTTTCATCATTTTCTTTAGTGATCATAAGTCATCCAATTATTCACTTTCCATGGATTGTTCGGAACGCTATTTCTTTTTACATTTCTCATAAATTTATTTCACAACTCTTTCTTTTTCTTTTTTCTTTTCTATTCTTTTCTTTATTTTTTTGTATGGAGGGATTCCATTTTTCTCAACACCATGGGTTAAAGGGGACTTTTCTTGCACTTCTTGACTTGCCTTCTCTTTTTACCACACCTCCAAGTTAGGCTTTTGGTCTAAGTTGGCTATTCAATCAACCACAAATCAAGAGGATTATAGGTAGTGGATTAAGAGAGGTCATGTTATCATCAAGTTTCTTCTAAAGAAGGTTAAGGCTCAAGGGGTGTTCAAAAGAGGTTCACACACTCACAAGGTAGGCCACAAAAGAGGTATATGTCAAATTGGCTCACACTCTTCGAAGTTGCCTATGATCATATCAAGAGATAGTCTTACTTCGTCGACTGGACCAACGAGGCAAATTCTAGGTGTTATCATGCATGGTTCACAATAAGCTCATCACATAAGGCATCGACACCAAAGTCAAACAAGACTTCACACTTTTGCTAGTGTGCAACATTTATCACAAGAGAATCAATTCGATAATTGGCTAGTCACAATGAGATGCAAAGAGTTCACATATTGACTATGTAGCTTCACTTGGTCTCATCATAGCCGCACATTCATGTTCATTCGATTATGAGCACTATTTGAGTCATCAATATTGATCAAAATTGATACTCAAATTTTCAAAAGAAAAACCACATTCAACATAGAAGGGGTGGAAAATATTTTTTTGAAAAGGTCAAAAATCATTTTCAATTTAAAATCAAGAAGCCACAAGCTCAAACATCCACGAAAAGCAGTGTCAACACAATTTAAGCACAAAAACCCAATAAATAAACAAAACAAGAGTCATAATTAGCATACAAAGGTGGGATTTACCCCACCACAAATAAAAAATTTGTCCTCAAATGTAAATAAAAATTATCCAAAAGGTGAGAGAAAGTAAGACAGAGAGGGAGGTAAAGAGGGTGTCCTGTCTACACAGTCGCTCCATCTGTCTGGTCATCAATGCCCGATGCCTCACCCTAAGCCTGGGCATCAGTTCCCAATGTCACCTTAGGAGGAACAACAGTGCCAGATTCACCAAAGTCTGTTAAGTGTGACTCCGCCAGAAAGACATGCACCGCTCTACAGAATTCCCGAGACCATGAAGGAATATTAGGGTCTAGGGTAATGGTCTTCCTGTCAGAAGTGGGCCTTTTGCCCTTGCCTTTCCCACTAGTTGTGGGTAGTTTCGTAGCTTTGCCTTTCGACGTAACTGCATCTTCATTTATCGCAATCCCTTTGGACTTCTCTTGGGCTGTTGTTATTCTTTCAGCAGCTTTTGATTTAGTCATGTCTGCAAAATCTTGAGGAGAAGTTAGAAAAAATTAAACAAAAGCACAGTAGAACAATTGCAGACAGACTCGCCAAACCAGATGGCAAATCTCTTGTAACATCCGGCAATGTGAAATGGCTATGGAGAGGCTTAAGAGTTTGAAATTTTCATTTTTGGATTGAATTTTTGAAAATCTGGAAATTGGCCATGGGAAAAAGGTGAGTTTTTGGCCAACTTTGAGTAGTCATAACTTCTAGCTCAGTATGAGCTAAGTGTAGTTCCATTTATGGTTGTGAAGTTCGTGGAATGATCTTTCCAACGCCACCGAGTTTGCTCGATTCCGAGTTTGTATGAGTGAGCTATGCCCTTTGGAAGTTGGCCAGTTGGCAGGGAAATCTGTCCAGAATTTTAAGGGCATTTTGGTCTTTTCCCTAACCAATTCTTTTGGTTATATTATTGTCTTAGACTGATTGTTTGATCAGTTTGTCTCATTTTAAAAGAGTGAAAGTAAGGGTTTGAGAGTGAAGAGGAGAAGAAGAGGAGAAAGAGAAGATCAAGAAAGGATTTTTCGTCAAGGATCGTCGTGGATATCGTCGGGGGTGATCCCTACTAGGTATGTGAGTTCATAGTGGTGGGTTGGTTTTTTCCCCCACACGCCAGATTCGTTTTATTTCCGATAAAGGATTGGTTGAGTTGTTGAAGTTGTAGTTGTGTTGTGTTGTTAATGTTGTTGAAGTTGTAGTTGTGTTGTGTTGAAGTTCTTGTTGGTTTGGGACATGATTTGGTTGTGTTTTGAGTTGAAATCTATAGTATGTTGAGGGGTTTATGATTCCAAGTGTTTGGGGCTGAGACCATTGAAGTTAAGGAGGTTAGGGTTGGAAAGAAAGGAAGGAGG
>JAJOOS010024788.1:0-11621 GCA_029582725.1 Solanum chiquidenum
ACAGCTAAACAAGTTTCCGATAACTTCCGAAGCACATTTTTAAGAACTTTTTGGGTCATTTCAAATATAATCATTTCATTAAGTTCTCGACTCCAAACTCACATATGAGGCTCTAGTTTCACTCTATCATTTTCCGAGTCGTTACAGGTATATATTCCACTTTAGTCATTTTTCCTAAATAATTCTAAAACTATTAATGATAATGAGATAAAACTATTGATTTGGTTTAGTGTCTAATTTGATTGTTGGTATCTTTATTGATTTTGATTGACTGTTTTAAATTAAGTAATTTTTTTCTGAAACACCTAAATTATAATTTTCTTACAAATTGAATAGTATCTAAGAACATATACTGAGATATTATAATTTAAGGCAAGTTATAATTGCATGATCTGGAGAAATGAAAATTAGAATAATTAAGAGGGACAAATTAATGTGAAACGGGGCGAAACAGATTAAAAATGCTAAAAATATATATTATGTAAAATGTGGTTTAACATTTCATTCTATTTTATTTTATTTTTCGGATTAAGCTCAACTTGCCTGTATCTAACCCATTGTCACCACTCACCCCTAATTGTTACAACATACCTACAAAATTGTATGGCCGCCGCAATTATCCTTTTATTTCCAGTAAACCCAAAAAAATAAAAAATAAAATAACCAAACCATCCTAAAATGTATAAAATTACAATCAAATTCAATTTTTTATTTTTTTTGAAATAATGTATAAAATTATAATAAATTCCAAATTGTTTGACTTTCTACAGGAAAAAGATGTCTAGTTGATGGCACACGTACAAGTCAAAACGACGAAAAGGCCCTCGGAATTCTTCAAATTTTCATTTCTTCTCCTTCCTCCTACAAACCCTAGATAGAATCTTATCACGCGATCGATTTCGATAGCAGTTCGATCTTATTCGACTGCTGATCCTTAAGCTTTCTGTTGGAACTTGCAATTTATTCAGCTTCTCAACAGTTGTTTGCTGAAAAAATGAAATTTTTATAAGATTTGATCTGACGGAAGTTCAGATATAGCTGTGGAATGGGCAGAAATAGAGTTTTAGCGATCATTTTCATATTGTTAATCGCTCCAATACAAAGCACCAATTCATCTTCTGAACAAGTAAAATTCCTCTCTTTGCATTTTCTTATGTATGTTTTTGTGATTTAAATGTGTAATAATTTGCTTTTAGATGGAATTATTAGCTAACAGTGAATTGTTTAGGTATATGGTATAGTGAATTGGTGATGTAGATACATCTACTAATCTACATGTGTTGTCATTCATTTGTTTCAATGGAGTGTATATGTTAGTGAATAGGTGATATAGATACTAAGGCTGATTTTTATCTAGATTTCTGCATCAAATACTCCAGTTGAGGGTGAAAAGGAAGTCAATGGAAGCACAGTCAATGATAACAAGTCTGTAATCGCAAAAGAGAAGCCTGTAAATCCTAAGGGAAACAATGATCCAGCAAAAACCATGCCAGAGGAACTAAATTCAACTATAGTCAATGATGGGAGATCACAAACTGAAAAACAAAAGCCTAAAGATCCTCAAGTAATCAATGAAGCACCTAAAGATTTGAAGGACCAGAATTCAACTGTAGTCAATGATGGAAGTTCAAAAGCTGAAAGTGAACAGCCTAAAGATCCTCAGGGAAGAAATGGTCCAACAAATATTGATTCAAAAGAGCCAAATACCACTGTAGTGAATGGTGGGAGCTCTAATGCTGACAAAGAGAAGCCTAAAGATCCTCAGCCTCAGGGAGGCAATCACTTACCAAAATTGGATCCGGATGGGTCTAAAAATGATAAAAATGTGACTGTTGAAACCCCTCCACCTGTTGAGAAGGAGAATGAAGAAAAGAAGAAAATAGATGAAACAATAAACTCGGAAGTGAACACCAATGAGAGCTGTCAGAAGGCTACAAAAATGTGCAGGATTGGACAAACACTGCTTGCATGCATTCAGACCCCCCAGAATGGTAAACTTTTTCGCTCATGAGACACACATGTTTCATTGAATAAGAAATTTGACTGAACTTTTATGGTACTGGTAAACCAACTGATATGTACTGGATTACAACTGATTACTAATTGCATCTTGTTTTAACCTGAAGAGTTTAAAACCTGATATTTTTCTACATAGAGCTATAGGAAAAGCTAGACTGACATCGTACTGATCACTACTATCTAATATTTCAGTAGGGAAACATTTAAAGCTTGCACCTAATATTATCCTTTGGAGCTTGGCGGCGCTTGCTGTAGTTTATTCACAGAAAAAGGTTTCTCCTGATGTGTTTAAGATTTTTTTATTTCCTTGTGAGAGATTTTATTTTTGAAAATAAAATATTAGTATTAGGCAATTGAATATAGCATTTTGTCTAGGATTATTTATTGAAAGAACCTAAAATCTAAACATTATGGCTTATGAGATCTTAAGATATAGCTCTAATACATTAAAGTTTGAATTAGAGCATCTTTCTTGCTGTCTTATAGGACCCTGCTCCCACATCCCAACTCATCACCTCAAAAAAGAATGGCAAGAGAAAGTGAGAACAAGGAGCAACATAAGTGTGGGCGGCACTTGTTTTTTGTCTCTGTGTTTAGATGCCTTCCTGAAGAATAGTTCAAATTATCGTGTATATGTAACTGTTTAAGAGCTAATTGTCTAATGATAGTTGTTTGAATCAATCAAAGAATTCTCAATAACATTTGTTAAATATGCAAACGCATATGCTTTTATACTGACCTAATTATTTTATTAATTGGCAACTTTTATACTGACCTAACTGTGGAGCGGAATTTTGATCTGTAGTTTTGGCAGAGAAGCACTTGTCATTGGAGTGCTGCGTGAGATATGAATACACGAACTGATATACATATTATACTTGATAGGACTAGGGCAGGACAAAAGGATTATTTGCAAAAACTTTTTTTTTTTGAAACTGGTAAGGTTGAATTCTTCAGCATTACGGGTATGGTGGCTACCTCCATAAAGGGATAATTATAGATTTCCTATCAAATCTATAATCTGAGATTATTTGCCAAAACTTCTCATACAACACGACTTTTTTCTGCATCGGTGTATAGGGGAGAGATTTGCTATCCTTACTAGAATTTAGCATGAACACTTCATTCTGTATTGAGCCTCCGGGGCTTTGGTCTAGTGGTAAGAGCTCAACAGGTGATAGCTTATCAATGTTGATAAAGCTCAGATTCCTTCGTTTAGAGTCAGAGTCCATCCATGGAGATTCTAGTCTTGATCCTCAAGTGTGTGTACCTGCAAATAGAAGAAGATGAACAGGTGGTTAGTCTGATTCACTTAGGGCCCTATTTAAACAAATTATATATATACTTTTGACCCCCCAACCTAGAGTAGCTAGGTGGGGAAGTCAAATTGTGTGGATTAGCGGATTTCATTGTTCGAACCCTACCACAAACAAAAGTTTTGTATTTAAGTGGAGAATGTAGAGGGACGGGTTTATATCCACTAAGGCCTCACTTGTTTCATTAAGATTCAAACATCTAAATCTGAATGCACATCTGAATATTAAGATGTGCATTAAGCTTTAGATGTTTGAATCTGAATATGAAGATGTTGTATGAGATCTAAATACTAAATAATTAAGAATGTTTATCTTTTGAATGTCTGAATGTATAAGATTTGCCTTTATTTAAAAGTTAATAAATATAAATTTTATAAAATACTAAATTAATCTAAATACTCTATCAATAACAACAAATTATAAATTATTTTGGTGGTTGGTGGTGGTGATGGCTAGTGGTGGTGGTTGTCGTCGATTAGGGATGTTGTTAGTTAATGGTGGTGTTGTGGGTTGTAGACAGTGTCGATGCTGGCTGGCAATAGTGGTTGATGGTGGTAGTTGGGGCTGGCGATTAATAGTTATGGTGGATGATAGTGCTAGCTAATGGTGATGGTGACTGATGACAGTGGTTGGCAATATATAGTGGTGACTAATAGTGATTGATGGTTGTTGTGATAATGGTGATTGGTGGTGATGATTGTAAATGGTGGCTAGTGGTTGTGGTCAAGTATGGTGGCTAGTGATTGTGGCCTAGTATGGTGGCTGGTGGTTGTGGCTAAGTATGCTGGTTGTGGGGTAGCAACAACGGTAGTTTACAATGGCTGGTGATGTCGGTAGCGGTGAATGAACAAAATTGATGAACTGCGATCTTTGTAGAATCTTTGAATAAGCATCGTAATGATATTAAAACTTTGTTACATATCTTAATTAGTCAGATGTATTCAAACCCATTAAGTGGTTAAAACATTAAACAAAACTTAATGGTTAAGATCTTAATGATTAAAATTCAAACCTACAAATCAACGGACTTAATAACTGAAATTTGAATGATTATGATTCAAGACTTTCATCTAGTGTAAACAAATTAGGTCTAAGTATTGAACCGTGCATCATTAGCCCTTTGGAGTTGCTCGGTTGCCAAAAAAACTTCATTGTGTACTGATATAATATTGCTATTGATGATAGGGGCTATTGTCGATAGTCTCAGGTTTGCGTCTTACTCGTTTATGATGGAACTTAGATTATCTGTACCAAGTTGCATATAAAGGCGTGAAACCTCTTTCTCTCAAAATTTCCATTAACACTTGCCTAATGCCCATTTATTTTCACTTAAACAGTGTTTTGAATCCATTAAGTGTTTTTTTCCTTCTTCTACCACTTATTTGCTATGAATAAATCTGGTTCATTCAGATTTTGTACGTAACTTTAGAATCATTAACATGTTTGCTTAAAGATTTCATCAAAGGTGACCTTTTACTACCACCACGACTAGTGTCCACCGCACAACCACTATGGGCTGTTCTCATTGCCAACCACCACCCCCAGCCACCTCAATAATCA
The DNA here is from genome assembly GCA_029582725.1 of Solanum chiquidenum. Taxonomy (NCBI): domain Eukaryota; kingdom Viridiplantae; phylum Streptophyta; class Magnoliopsida; order Solanales; family Solanaceae; genus Solanum; species Solanum chiquidenum. Next base: position 4,896 of record JAJOOS010024788.1, read on the forward strand.
CTACTAGCCACCACCACAAACTACTACCACCAACCATCACCTCAAGACCATCATGGCGACCAGCTAGCTTTTAGAGTGTATGGCATCAAACAATCTTTACAATGAAGGTGGGTTAACATTTTCTCTAATATTTTGTGAATACTATATTAATTAGTATCTTTTTTGTTTAAACTGTTTAGTTAGTATTTTATTTTGAATTTTATATTAATTCATTTTTAAAAAAAAAGATAAATTATACTTATTAAGATAATGAGAAGTCAAAGAATCTTATTCATCTAGTTGCAAAATTTATAAACACATCTTGATAAGCAGATCTATATTAGGATTCTAACATCTTAATCTAAGAAAAAACAAATGGGGACTACAAGTGTTTGATTCATGAGTTGTATTCCTTTTTTCAACCTTCTATCCCCAATTCCTTAATAAATTGCATGCATTGAATATATTATTGGTTTTATTAAGTAGGATCGTTAATAAACTATCATCCTTTGAAGGAAGTAATCAATTGATAACATCACAATCTCTTCAAATAGGAAGGTATATGGGCTCTTTTTGCAGTTGGTCTTCTTCTATTGTGGGTATAACTTAATTCTATCCGTATTTTACAGGAATTATTCCATGCACTTCTGTTTTTTGGGTTTCTTCTGAATTGATTGATTCCTTACGGTTGATCTTCTTGTCTTTTTCTTTTGTGCTGGTTTATGATCATGCCCAAGTGCACAAGCAAATTAGGAAGTCTTTAATAATTTAAAAGAAAGGAAAGAAATGGATGTAGAACTGGAAAACTAAAAATTAAAGAGAGTGAGAGCTGAGAGGAACAGAAGAAAGACCAACTTAATTACAAAACCAAGAAAACAAAATTAATGGAGAACCGAGAAACCAAAATTAGAAGAGAGGCAAAGCAGAACTGAAGAAGTCAAAAACTTTTACATTTCAGAAAACATAATTAAAATTAGAAATAAAAGGAGGAGAAAAATCAAGGATGAAAATAAAAGTCCTTACATAAATGTTCCCTTCAATTCATTGCGAGATCGGGGAACTCTCGCACGTAAAGACGGAACTACCATAGAACTTCCCAATTAAAACCTACATAAATGTATTTGCGAGGACAACTTACGTGATGATCCTATTGATCAGGGTGTTGATAAGCATAGAGAATAATGGATATAGATGTTCTAAAATAAAAAGAAGGTCCAACATTACCAGTTTCAAAAAAAAAAGAAAAGGCCTTTACTTTTAATCAGGATTTGCATCAGTTCAATCACAATTTTATTTCCTCTAATTGCTATAATACTGGGAAAATGAGCCTGAAAACATAGAAGTATAGTGAGCAGAGAGAGTGAGCAACAAGTATCTCATCTAGAACTTGAAGTTTCTCATCCCTTGTTCCATTAGACTGTGATCAGTGTATTTTTCTTTGCTACCATGCCAATATAACAGAGGCACAAACTCTCTCTCTCTCTTGGTGTGTAATTCACCTTTCTGCTCGCTCTCATTGACCTTGCAAATAAGCTTTATATTAGTCTTGTCATGGTAAGTGAAATATGTCATTGATATCTGTGATAGGTTTGCTTTTATGATATACAGGATCTACTGAATTGTTACTTGTGGTGCAAAATGAAGGGGAAAAAGGAGTCAAAGTAAATATCAATATCCAACCTCCTCTAGATGGTTCTCCACAACCTCCTATTGAAATACCCAAACATCAAGTGGAAAAGGTATATATACAATCTCTTGATATTGACTTACCCCCTCCCTTGCCCAGCTGAGGGTCTATAGGAAACAGCCTCTCTACCTCCAAGGTAGGGGTAAGGTCTGCGTACACACTACTCTCACCCAGACCCCCACTTTGTGGGATTACACTAGGTATGTTGTATCTTGAGGTGATACTGTAAAGAGAAGAATTAACTTGGGCATATCGCATGCATTTGAACTTCTACTGCTACATTGACCAACTGATTACTGCTACCCGTGAATGGATGTAATATGTTTTTGTTTGTTTGTTTGAGAATGAATGCATTGTCTGGCAAATGGAATGTAGAATTGGAAGGGAAATATCTTGCCACCTATATTTTTCAAGCTCCAGATCATGATTAAGAGCCTGTTTGGATGGACTTATAGCTGTTGGCCTATTTTTGTCTTTTTGGCTTAAAAACAAGTGCTTAAAGCACTTCTATACTTCACCAAATACTACAGAAGTGCTTAAAAGCTATTTTGGCTTAAAAGCACATAAAATAAGCCCAATCCAAACAGGCTCTAATTGTCTCAGTTCCAATTGTTTCTTATCTATGTTTTTTAAGCAGCTCAAATGTATTATATAGGAATTCCTGTGAGGAGTTTTTACTTACAGTTAGTTTATTTCTTTATCCAGCCTTACTGTTGGGGTTATATTCCACAAGGGATGTTGGGTAGAATTCTCAATTGTTCTTCTCAGGGCTCTCCCAGTGAGATCCCTTATCACAACTTAACAGCACTAGAAGGATCAGTCTTTTCTTAGGATTTGCATTACAGACCCACATATACATATTCCTTTCACTTCCAATCATGGAGATATTATGAAACTTCTATTTTATTTTTTTTGGGGGAGGAGGGGGTTGAGGAACGGTTGTAGTTCAAATGTAGGAATGAGATTTTAAGAGGTACTTTTATCATTTATAGTAGCTCTGTGCATCGTTGCTAAAATCAACTGTATCTAGATATTAGATGGTTTTTAAAGTGAACATATATGTTGCTGGAGTTACAAGGCTGTAAAGTTGGGCTGAAAGGCCTGCATAAATGGGATTGAGCCCCACCAAAAAATTGGTTTACAAAAGGATGGCGACTAGCAAAGGATAGTTTAGATTAGGGTTTCTTGTCTTCTAGGTATTGATGGGATTTGACATCTTAACAATCTGACTGGGATACTCAAATTTCTTGTGTATGTGATGTAACTAGCAAATTGGAGGTTTGAATTGCACAAATCATGGATTAGAGGGGAATAAAGGTAGTAAAGTTTAGGAACAACTCCATTTTGATAAGGAGTTTACCAATTACTCTTAGTGTTTCATAGACATCACAATTCAGGTGGAGTACTTCACATATTCCCCACCCTTCACCAATGAAAATCTCACGGACTTTCTCATTATAAATACTTTTATCACTATCATGAAGGCATACCTGACTGTTTGATAGTATAACAAGATGGAGCAGTTTCTTGATTCAATGACGTCATTCTTATTAGATCTGTATAAAAAATAAAGAATAAACCATTAATAAATGTTAGGGGATATAAGATTAAAGTACATCATTCATTTGGCTTCTGTTTTTTCCAGTTCTTTTGGCTGCTGGTGCTACTTTTAAGGGGGTCTTGGCAAATTCCGTAGCTTCTCAGAGAGGAATTTTTTTTATAATAGCACTTTCATAAAGCATAATTTCATGAGGCGTCTGAGGTGTTCCCTATCTAGCCATAAAAAAGAGCCTGTACGACGCACTTGCTTAAGAGTTTATTTTAAATACTACTGTATAAGCACATCTGGTGCTAACAGAAATAAAATTAAGGAGGTCTAAAATCTGAATTTACAGACACTAGGTTTAACTTGGTCTATTCCAGTGCTTAAAAGAATGGGTCTTACATCTGGTTATCAGGAAAAAAAAAAACGGGTGTTACATCTCAGTGCTTACAAGATTGGGTGGAAATGAACTTCTAAAATCTCAGAAGTTTTCACTTTGGCAAGATTCTCACTCAAATTCGCTACCTTCGGCACTTGGCATTGTTTACCTAGTGCTTTCTGATAGTTGCCTTTTATCCAACCACAACTGCAGACCTCCCAAAGTATACTTCGCTCGCAATTTCGCAATTTTGTACAAGCCTGGTTAATTTTCCAAGTTATGCCATATACTGGACGTTTGTTCTAATATTACAAATCTGCTATGGTAGATCGATATTTCATCAATCTTGGGCAAAGGTGCTGAAATAGTGCTGAATGCTGGAGACGATAGTTGCAGGCTTCAATTGGACCAGCATGTTTCTGTGGAGAACATTCTGCAGCAGGTGTCTCTTTATTCTAAGCGTGTGACCCCCATCTATGGTGCATATTTCCTTTTCCTTGTAGCCCTACTTTTTGGCGGGACATGGGCTTGCTGCAAGCTAAGGAAGAAGAGACATCAAGATGGTGTTGCGTATCAGGAATTAGAGATGGGAATGCCGGAATCTGCCTCAGCTGCAAATGTTGTTGCAGCAGATGGTTGGGATCAGGATTGGGATGACGATTGGGATGAGGAGAATGCAGTGAAGTCACCAGGTGGACATACCTATGGGAACATCTCTGCTAATGGCCTCACGTCTAGGTCTTCTAAAAAGGACGGATGGGAAAATGACTGGGATGATTAGTAATAGAACATCCAAGAGAAAAAAAGAAGTGTTCTGTGTTACAAGAGGTACATACACCACGGAAGAGCTGAACGTGTGAACTTTTTTTGTAATTTAAATCTACAGTTTTTTTTGTCTTTACAAACTTGAATATTCTTTCTCTTAGCACATTCTTTTGACAGTAGTTATCGGCTTACCTACTACAATATGTTGTTACATATGTATTTTCCTCGTTGGAACGATTTTTTAAGTGAAATGAAATATTACACATTATACCTACTTGCTCTAGTGGAAGTCTTTTTCTTTCTTGAGAATCTCTAGTGTGTGATTCTAATCGTGCCATGTTCAGATGGATAGAAGCCCTTGTGAAAAATGTGGTTCAATTTTGTTGCTTTAATTCTTAAGTTCACACTACTAGCTTTTCTTTGATTAATCCTAGAAAGCCTAAGATTTGGTGGTAAAGAATCTTTTATTTACCACAAATGGTGGAGGAATAAATTTAAAATTAAAATGCAACGCCCTTTAGGCTTGTAATTTAAAGAATGAATAGTGAAAAGAAAATAAGAGGTTGTCAATCAGTCTACCAAACAGAGCACATTCATTGCCTTGGGATGGTTAGGCTAAAATGTCCCACATTATCTTTCGAGCTTGTTTGGATTGACTTGTTTTAGGTGTTTCTAAGTTAAAATAGCTTTTAAACACTTTTGAAGTGTTTGAATATAATTTAAACCTACTTATAAGCACTTGTTTTAAGCTAAAATAAATTTTAAAAAGCCAAAAAACATAAGTTAGAAATCCTAACTTATGACTTTCGGCTAATATGCCAAAAGCAATAAGTCAATCAACACAGGCTTTGAATATGCTTTTTTTCTTTTTCAGATTGACTTGAACCATAGTTAACTATTGATTGATACACCAAACTTGTAAAAGTTTGTACAACAGAGGAGGGAACACATAACTACTTTATACACATGTACTACATATATACTGGTCTTCTTTGTACCATTCAATTTCATCATTATGTTGGGAAAGCTAAAATTGAAGTCTTATAGTACGATCTTCTTCTCCCTAGAAAATGGAGTAAGAAACATTGCACTCTTCTAAGCTTTTTTAACTTTTGTATTGTTTACATATGCCCCAAGTCTTCACTTTATGCCCATGAAATGAATAAACAGATTGAAGGTTATATAAGCTTTGTCCCCACTCATGAAAGATCTTTAATAAAGCAAAGATATATAGCACTAGCAGATTAGTGAAAGTTTAACATGGAGTCTCCATCATTGTGTCCTCATAAAGTAAAACCCCTAAAGAGAAAAGAATTGAAAGAAAGAAAAAAAAATCACGTTGCTCTCTCTATACACTGTCCAAGATACCTTTCTTTTCTATCATGTAATAGTGTTTCACTCTTTAAAGACATCAAATTCTATTTTTTGGGAACACTAGGAAATTACACATCTGTTTTTCATAATTGAGTCTCTTGATCATGGTAGGTATATTATTTAAATATTTCCCAAGCATGCAAGAAGTGTATTTCTTGTATCATAATCTATCCAAGGTGTAATTATGAGTAGAACAATCATGGTAGGCTCTGCTATAATGGTTTATGATTGCCTTTAGAACTATTTCTTGTTTAGGCATAATGGTTATTAACTAAGACCAAATATGGCTAATGTTTCAATAATCATTTGAACTTACACAAATAATGTTATTTGATGGACTTGTACAACAAGCAACATCAATTGTGCTTAAACCACTAAATACTCCCACCGTCCCTATTAACTTGTCAAATATTTTCTAATTTGATTTTCCTTTTTACTTGTTATTTTTGACAAATCAAAGAAGGATAAAAAAAATTCTCCCTATTATTCCCTCAATTTATTAACATTAAATTAATATTTTTGAAAAATGTAGTAAGTAAATATGTTTAAGACTCTATTGAATAATAGGAATAAAAAGGTAAACTCATTATATTAATAATTATTTTTATTAATAGGTGTATCAAATTAAAATTTGACAATTAAAAAAGAGACAGAGAGAGTATTAAATGAAATGAATGACTCTCAATGGTCAATGGTGATTTGAAATTTAAATTTCAAGGTTATTCATCTTTATTGTTGGCATTTAAAATCCACTTTTACATTAAATACACAAAGCTCTTTATTGTTAAAAAACTTGGCATGATAGCAACCCATTTTCATGCACATGGGACAAGTGCAATTAAGGTCATTATATTAATAATTATTTTTATTAATAGGTGTATCAAATTAAAATTTGACAATTAAAAAAGAGACAGAGAGAGTATTAAATGAAATGAATGACTCTCAATGGTCAATGGTGATTTGAAATTTAAATTTCAAGGTTATTCATCTTTATTGTTG
>JAJOOS010024789.1:0-19514 GCA_029582725.1 Solanum chiquidenum
GTAGTCCGCTTTGTTTGTTTTCTTTCCTGTATCAAAATTGGATAGTCGCTTTAGTTTTGTACTAGTGTTGGCTAGAATTAGAATAGGGTCCGTGTCTATAAAGTGTCCAGAAAATGTAAAAAGTATTGCCTATTGGTTGCTACATGTGCAGGTACACCACGAAAAATCTGCAGAAAATGGTCTATGCTACCCAACTCACCACATCTGAGTCAAATGGTGAGGGCCACTCACGAGATAGATCTCCAATCTGCGTATCTGAGCTGAAAGATGATCAAACTCTCCAGACTAGGAGAGCGGAGCTACGCTCCTCTATCCCTGAATAACCAGGATGCCAGTGCCACCTACTCCCCCTTCACCTCCAACTCCGATTGTTGAGCAAGTTCCTTCGGTGCCACCAGTTCAGGTACCCCCACCCCGGTCGTTGAATAGACTGAAGGCCGATGATTTTAGGACCATATTAGAGGAGAAACGGTTATCTACAGATTGTGTTGTATACTGGTACTCGGATGTATGGAACAATATCAAGTTCCACAAGCTCAAGATCTTTACAAAGCCCCAAGGCTCCTATATAATTCTACTTGTGTTCGAGAATTTTATGTTGAGTACGGGAAGCTGGTCCCAAAAGAAAAGAAGAAGGCCAGCTTATTCAAGTCGGTCTATCATATAGTGGTGCAACGCCGGAAGGTGAAGTGCAGCAGCACCAACATCATTGAGGTGCTTGGTTGTACGGTAAATGTGATCCATTACCTTACGGGCCAGATACAGAAGAAGACCCTTGATGACTTGAAGGGTTGGTTGACGCCATTTATCTATGAGATTACACCGCGGTGGATTGAGGCAGGTGTACCGATAGAGAAGAAGTACCTGAATGTGGTGGCCAAATATTGGTTTGGGTTCATCAGCAACACATAGATGCGATCACAGAACGAGTCGATACTCAAGCATCTGAAGGCTGCTTTTTTGGTTGTATCATGGATTGGTAGAGCCTTAATCTCGATTCGATCATCGATAAGGAGATGTCAATGAGGGCCAAGCAGAACCAAATCTCTCTCCATTTCCCAGTACTAATTACAGAGTTTTGCAGGCGTGCTCGAGTTCCTTTGATTGCAAAGATAGATGTGGAAGTGACTCCCACTTCCTCTACTGACATTCAGAGGATAGAGGTTAAATACATGAGGAATGAGTCTTGTAGGAGGAGTGTTGCACCGGTGGATACTTCCCCAGTAGTTGATGTAGAGATAAGGCCGACAAAGCCAATCCTTCCCCCTAAGGCTGGTGAACCTACGTGTACCTCTAGAATTTCTACTTATGGTTTCACTATTGCCCCTCCTCCTATTGTTGATACTGCTACTGCTTCTAGACCCCGATCACCCATGCTATGTTATTCAAGAAGGGCCACCTGCGCAGTCTGGTGATGTTCGCGACTCCCAGGTAGAGGTTTTTGTGCCTGGGCTGATTGAGAGTGTGATTGCTGCTGCCTGGACTGAGTTGAGTGAGCACCGGGAGATGTTAGATGCCTATGGATTTGCACTAGATTATCTCACTATGAGAGTAGAGGCTTGTGAGCAGGGACAAGGTATTTCTGAGGAGATGATGGCGTTGAAGGCTGATATTGTTGGGTTGCGACGAGATGTGGATGAGATGAAATCCCATGATATCTCAATGTTATTTGACACTATGGATCTTTTGGAAGTATCGAGTACAGATTTCCCTGCCATTCTGAGATTCCTCCGGCTATTATGACCAGAGATGTTTCTAGGAAAAATGCAGATGCTGAGTCAGAGGCCGAGACTGATGAGCAGGAGTTGGGTGTTTGAGATGAAGCTATATACAAGGATTTAGAGTCCTTCGAGGGGGATATGGTTCAAATAGTTGTGGAGGCATATTTGAGGGATACTTTTGTGAGCTCCAATGGAGCGAAGGATGATATAGAGTCGGGCATTGATTCCCTGATAGAGGGAGTCCCATACGTGCAAATTTCACCCCAAGCTTAGCCTGACAGGAGGATTTTGGCTCTCGTTCTGTTTATTGTCTAGACTTGTGTTATTAATTTCTTTGCATATAAGGAGAACTTCTAATGTAGTTTTGCGGGGTGAGGTATTTCCATACCTACCTCGTTTGGGTTGTGTTAGATATATTTTTGTTGTTTTGTGTTTGTGTGAATGTTTGGTTTTGTTGGTATATATTGGTTTTTAATCTATTAAACTTAATGTTAATGTTGGTTTTGAACCGAGTTAAAAATTTCAGCCTCTTGATGTTTGTGAATGTGGCTGTACTCTTGCAATTTTAAGTATTAGTTGTGATCAATACCGATAACTTGAATAGTGCTCTCGATTGAATGATACATTTGTAATGCTCCAATGAGTCAAATTTAGTTGTATAAGTCATATGTGAACTCCTAGCATCTCATTGTGACTAGCAGGTTATTGCGTTGACCTCTTATGATGATCGTTGCACGCTAGCTGAAAATTGTAGAGTGTTGTTTGATGATTGTACTGAATGCCATGTGTGATGAGATTTTCTTGAAATGTGTGTGTGGTAATAGCTAGAACTTTCCCGGTTAGTTCATTTGACTAATGTAAGTAAATGACAGAGATGATCTTAAGCATAATTTGTGAAGAGTAAGCCAAAATTGCTATCATACCTCTTTGTGACCACCTTGTGAGAGTGTCAACCTATCTTGGCACCATTTGAGCCTATATTTTTCTTTGGATGAAACATGAATAACTTTGACCTCTTTGTCCCATCACCTTTAAACTTCGTGAAGCATTGGTTCATTTGAATAGACAACTTAGGCCAAAAGCCTAAGTTGGAGGTGTGATGAATAAGGAGAAAAGTCAAAAATTGTGAAAAATATGCCCTTGAAGGATCATTTTGAAAAGGATGGAACCTCTCCATGTAAAAAAACAGAGAGAGAGAAGTGGAAGAATAAAAAGACTGAAAAACAAAAAAGTTGTTGAAATAAAGTTTGTGGAATGGACAAAAGAAATGGGGTACCCAAGGAGTCATGCATAAAAGCACATTGGGTGGAGTATGAAAATCAAAAAGATTGAAAGAGAAGGAGAAAAAGTGAAGTGTAGGACATTCTTCATGAAGGTAGAAGTCACTAAAGAAAAATAATCATACCTTTACCCTTAACCGGTTACAAGCCTTGAAATATCTTTGTGATCTTAAGTAAGCTGAAAGTAATGTTGATTGGAAAACAAGGGCAAGCCTATGGGTAGATTCATGCACGTGTTTATTTTTGGGAGTGTGCGAGTTGCTTTTGATTCTAAAAGTCGGAAAATTTGATGAGTTTAGTGTGAGCGTGGAATCATTCTTGGTGTGAGGGTATTTATATGCTTTTTCTGAGCTTGAACTTGCATTTGAAGCAAGGATTGTGAGCTTGAGTTTTATTTTATAATGGTTAGTCACAGTTTGAAACTTAGAGTGCACAATTGAATAGTGCATGAGTAGTTTGAACCTCTTGTGAGCATTCATATTGAGTCTTCAGTAGCATTGTTTGTAGACATCATTGTTAAACTGATTGATCTTTTGTATTACTTGAGGTCAAGTAAAAGTTTAAGTTGGGGGTATCCTGTCTGGAATCAATCAACAAAAGCTTCACTTCACCTGCACAAGCTCACCTGCACAAGCACACGGTACTATACTAATGGAAGCCCTACCTACCGAGGAACCACATGAAACGATGATGAGTTTGAGATTTGACTCATTTAGGACTTATTATTCATAGTATTCGTGTCCTTGATGCCTATTTTGTGCTCTAAACTGGTGTTTAAATGCTAATTTACAGCTATGAAGGCAAAAGAGCAAGGCAAGGACATTACCGGGGAAAAAGAAGCAGAAAAGCTGAAAAAGCTGAAAATGAGGATAACTGACGATCGCCAAGACCACTTGACAACTCGCCGACTGGTAATTCAGCTTGCCAAATTTTAAGGCATGCCATTCGTGGGAAAAACCAACTTGGTGATGGAAATAGACCTTCGGCGAACCGCCGAATAGATCGGCAACAAAGATCCTGTCGCCAAAAGTTACAGAAGTCCAATGGTAAAGAGGCAAGTCAAGACGACGATGGAGAGGGACACATGGTACATCACTGAGCAGGTCGGCGATGCTCGAGTAATACCACCGATCAGTCCAAAAGCTGAAAAATTGGAAAAGTACAAATGCGAAATTTTAAAAGATTTCAGAGAATTCTAAAATTTCCAAAATTTTGATCGACTACGCTGAGTGTTTGAGAACTTTTACTTTGAGCTATTGATTCCAAACATTTTTATTAGAGTTTTGAAGTAGAATTTTAAGTTGGGTTTTGATTTTAAGTTAATTTGAAGCATTGTGAAGACTTGGATTTTGTTACCCAGCTAATGGAGAACATATGCGATAATATTTTCCTGCTTTTTATAACATATGGCTCAAATCCCCATTCTTGGGGGTGTGATTATGTGATTAATTGTCTCAATTAGCTTATGGGTGTTGGTAATTACTGATTTAGTTGTTGTTTTGAAGTGGGTTCGATTGATTATTGAGTTTTAACTCATGTATTGTAGCTGCAAATGTAGTTCTAATCTAGTATTCTCTGCTTGCTTGAGAAAGTGGAACACCCCGGAAATTAGTTAGTTGAACTAGTGAGTTCTAGAGCCTTTGGTGTGAGGTTTGGTGTGTCATATTAGGGTTAAAGTCAAAATAAATGTCTCCTGTACTTAGAATGACATGTTTAGAGGTTAAATGTCCGGGTACGACTCCCAAGGACCACCCAAGGGGACTTTGAGGAGGACCCCAAAACAGTCAAAAAGTGTGACCTACGGTTGCAATCCACACCCCTTAGATCAACCTACGCCCCATAGGTAATGGGATAGGATCAGGCCTGAAAAATATGAGTCTCTAACCCAAACAACGAGACCATACCATGGATAGTAGATCAATCTACGGTCTGTAGATGGTGAAGTCGTACATGCTGCTAGTTTTTTAGTTTTAGTTTTTAAGTTAGTGTTTAGGGGTTAGTTTAGTAATTAGTTGAGGGTTTAGGAGGGACGATTAGTTAGTTAATTAGCCTTCTATAAATAGTTAATAGACCCCAAACTAATCACTTTAACTCAATCATCTTAGAACCCCCAAACTACTCTCAAGAAATTCTCTCTCTAGAATAGAAGAAGAAGAAGAAGAAGAAGAAGAAGAAGAAGAAGAAGAAGAAGAAGAAGAAGAAGAAGAAGAAGAAGAAGAAGAAGAAGAAGAAGAAGAAGAACAAGAGAAGAGAGGAGGGCAGCAACTTAGGGAGATTTTCCCCATTGATTCAAGCTTTGTTTAAGGCTTTGATTAAAGGTATGTGAACCTTATTCATCCATAGGTTCATCCACCCATGGAGCCCCCATAGATTCACCCCAATTTTGAACTCAAAAACCCAATTCTAACTAGGGTTGTGATTGCATTGTAGGTAGGGCTTGGGTGTGATTCCAATCTAGTGGATATCACCCAATTATGATTGAATTAGCTTTGTATTATAATATTATGATGAATTCATGTGATTTCTATGATGAACCCTAATCTAAGTTGATGAACCCTAATATGTGACCTTCCAAATTCAATGTTGTGTGTTGTAATTGATCAATTTTAGGATCATATAATCATGAATTGAACTAAAATCTATTGTATATGGTTGATATTGACTTGTAAAGTTAGAATTGAACCTTTATGATCAATTAAGGCTAGAATCACCTAGTAATGAAGAATGTGATCAAATTACCTTGAATTTTGGTATAAAGAAGAGGTTAATAAAGAAACCTTAAGAGTGTGGTTGTGATCCTAATAAATAGGGCTTTAGGGTGAAGCTAGTGTGATTACCTAGTGTTGCTAAGTCTTGAGGGTAAAGTCTAAAAGAAAATAGAAGTCTACTATGTTGAATTATGGTGAAAGTCCTATATTCACCTAACTTACCTTATAAATGCTTGATAGATGAAAGTGATAGGATCACTTGAACATGGATTTATTGTCAAGGACATCCTTCCATGAGAGATGAGTGTTAAGCAAGGCTTAACAAGTAAACCTTGGGGTGTATGCTTGGGTACAAGTGGATATTGATAATGATATGGAGTGTCACACAAGATAGGGTCCGAACTCCAAGAAGTAAGGAGAGCCACACCTAGTTGATGTGAGGACTATTCAAGTTAAAGGGGGAACTCTTACGTAGTAGAGTGTGGGTTTTCCCAAAGTTCGGTCTCATGAGATGGGATCCTTCACATAGCAATCTCCATATCCAATGAACTAAGACATGCTTGAGAAGCATCTCATTGTGTTCAAAGCATTATGAACTAAGACATGATTGAGAAGCATCTCCTAGTGTTTAAAGCATTATGAACTAAGAAATGCTTGAGAAGCATCTCATAGTGTTCAAACCATAATGAACTAAGACTTACGTAATGAAGTAACTCATACTGTTCAAGAGTGTAAATGGACTTAGACATGCTTAAGATAGTATCTCATAGGGTCTACATAAAGAAGAAACTTTGACATACTTAAGAGAGTATCTCATAGTGTTCAAAGTATAAATGGAGTTAGACATGCTTAAGTAAGTATCTCATAGTATCCATGCTAGTAATGAACTTAGACATACTTAAGATAGTATCTCATAGGGTTCAAGTTATTAATGAATTAAGATGTGCTTAAGAGAGTACCTCATAATGTTCTAAAGTTAAAGAGAGGAACTAGGTTCCAAACCAAGAAGAGCTAGCATGAGGACCTAGAGGTATTACTTAGCATGCATAGTATTATGGTGTGCTATGCATGCATTTCACAAGTATGACTTAGGGTCACTAAAGAGAGGTCTTGAGATAGGATTGGGATAGAGTTGCCTTTTCTAGTTATAGTTGACTAAAGTTGAGAGATCCCCTTAGTTATGAGAGTTAATCTAATAATGAGGGCAAAGTAGGGTGAGTATGACTAGGATAACTTTAAGGTTATTCTTAGTGTGAAGGGTAGTATGGGATGTCTTTTATGCATTGCACAAGTGTGTCTTAAGGTTACTTAGAAGTATGGTACCTTTATGGCATAAAGAAGCTTAAAGAGTTGACCTTGTACATAGATTATAATTGTGATGACATGAAGACCTAAGTATCGAATGTGAAGGTGGACTATGCCCAAGAATGACCAAAGAGATGTACTTAGCTTGGATGGTAGTATGTGATGCTATCCTTGCATTGCACAAGTATACTTGGATGTTGCTTGTGAAGTAGTTCTCTTGTAATATGAAGGACTTAAGGTTGAAGTATCTAACCATGAAATTCTAAGTAAATACTATGCCATGAACATGTTGTATCTCTTATTCTCATTAAATATATCTTATGTGACTTGTGTTTATATGATGCTTATATTGGCGACCATGCTATGACTATGATGATGATATTGTGATTATGTTATTGTCTCTTATGCTTATGTCTTATGTTGACTAGCCATTTGAGATGCTCTTATGATGTTCTGTTAGCTTTCATACTTAGTACGTTTTGTATTAACGCATATTGCCTACATTCTAACCAAATGTAGGGTTGGAGGCTTGAGTTACTTTGGAGGCTAGAGTTTCAAAGATTTAGAAGAATTAAAGAATCGGTGAGTCCTCATAGCTTCGAGGACGAACCCTTTATTTCCTTCTGTCATTTCTTTATGTTTTTAGACTTTTTATGGGCTGCGTCCCAACGACTTTTATTCATGTTTTTAAATAGATGGTTTGAGACAAAGGTTTTAGTACAGACTTCCACTTGATTTTATGAAATAAGACTTCGATTGTAAAAGTTTTCAATTTTCCCATATTTTCTATTATCTTATGTTAAGAATGTGCTAAGGTCTTGTATGCGACCCCTTCAGGATCAACTACGCCATGTTACGACTAGGGGGTACTCTCGGGTCGTGACAAACTAGGTATCAGAGCATAAGGTTTTGGGATAAAATTTAGGATGTATCAAACCACGTCTAAGTAGAGTCTTACTCATGGGTGTGAGTCGCGACACATTTTATGAATAGGAGGCTATTAGATTCTTAGGAAAAATCTCACTTATTCTCCAAGATGTGCCATAGATCTATAAGCTCTCTCTTATCCCTTATCTGATGGTCTTTAGGATGTGACTATTAGGAGGGTTTATGATACAAGGAGTGAGGGAGAAAGGTTGGTTGAGATGCCAAATATATCTATGTGACTTGGTAAGACTTGAGATGATAGACTTTGAAGTTGTTTTCAGTATGCATGATGTTTAGAAAAGTTTGTGTAGGCTTACTCCCTAGTGGGATAGTGTGCCTATCTAGTGAGTTTATTGTGTGGTTATGTTTAGTTGTTGGTAGAACCCGACTTAGCTATGATGAGTTTTGAGGTATATATGTTGATAGATTGGTTGAATAGGGTGTTTCAGTAATGCCTAGATGGGTTGAGTGAATAAACTCCTCTAAGAAGGGTAGAAGTGTAATTCACCCTGGTTCAGGATCATTTTGTGTGGTGATGTGAAATCTAAGTGATGTTCATGAATTAGAGTTCCTAGAAATGTTCACCTTGAGATGTATGGTGAGTATGAGAAGTTTAGTCCCAGTTTGTTAGGCTCATGTGAGATCTTGAGTGGGGTTAGTAAGGTTGCTTGTGAGCTTTAATGGCTTATTGAGAACCTCTCTAATTTAGAAGTACCGGTAGAGGTCTTGGACCGGCAAGTCAAGAAATAAAAGAACAAGGAAGTTGTTCCATAGATTGGTAAGGAGTGTTCTTTAGTAAGGAATATGGTTAGGAGTGCTACTTCGGAGGCCAAGATCCAATGAGATGTTCTGATGTCCTCATCCTTTCCTTCTACTCTCATTCAAGCTTGAGATGATAAGTTCCTCTTGATTTGATTTTATGTGAAGTCATTGTGAATAGTATGTTTCCATGATCTTCTTATGTTATGCATGATCATGAAATCTTAGGTCTTGTTAGAAATGACGTAATTGCATTGTTTCCACATGTTGTAATGCATTTGAATAAAACTTGCATATAGACTTCATGAATTGATTATGAGCATGTCTTTGTGGTTGGAGTTGGAGGGTTTCTCCTTGAATATATACTTTAATGAGAAGTTGCATTTTTGGCTCCATGAGTGTGTGTTGAGCATGTTTTAGCTAGGAGATGTTAGTTCCTCCTTGAAAATGAGTAGATATAAAATCTGATGCATTTTGGGTTGGTAGAAGTAGTTCCTACTCCCTTGTGTTGCATTGTATATATTTAGCTTGGAATTGAAGTTTCTTCCTTGATTATGTGCATTAGATATCATTCATGCATAATGGGCTGCTAAGTTAGATTTTAGACTTTGTGAAGTGTTTAAAGTGTCATTCGAGGACGAATGTTCCCAAGTGGGGGATAATGTAACACCCCGGATATTAGTTAGTTGAACTAGTGAGTTCTAGAACCTTTGGTGTGAGGTTTGGTGTGTCCTATTAGGGTTAAAATCAAAATAAATGGCTCATGTACTTAGAATGACATGTTTAGGGGTTAAACGTCCGGGTATGACTCCCCAAGTACCACCCAAGGGGTCCTTGAGGAGGACCCCAAAACAATCACCCAAAACTGTCAAAAAGTGTGACCTACGGTTGCAATCCACGCCCCTTAGATCAACCTATGTCCCGTAGGTCATGGGCGTGAATCAGGCCTGCAAAATATGAGTCTCTGACCCAAACCACGAGACAAAACCACGGACAGTAGATCATTCAACGGTCCGTAGATGGTGAAGTCATAGATGCTGTCAGTTTTTCAAATTTAGTTTTTAAGTTAGTGTTTAGGGGTTAGTTTAGTAATTAGTTGAGGGGTTATGATGGATGATTAGTTAGTTAATTAACCTCCTATAAATAGTTAATAGATCCTAAACTAATCAGTTTAACTCAGTCATCTTAGAACCCCCAAGCTACTCTCAAGAAATTCTCTCTCTAGAATAGAAGAAGAAAAAGAAGTGAAGAGAGGAGGGCAGCAACTTAGGGTGATTTTCCACATTGATTCAAGCTTTGTTTAGGGATTTGATTAAAGGTATGTGAATCTTATTCATCCATGGGTTCTTCCACCCATGGATCCCCATAGATTCCCCCTAATTGTGAACTCAAAAACCCAATTCTAGCTAGAGTTGTGATTGCATTGTGGGTAGGGCTTGGGTGTGATTCCAATCTAGTGGATATCACCCAATTATGATTGAATTAGCTTTGTATTATGATATTATGATGAATTCATGTGATTTCTATGATGAACCCTAATCTAAGTTGATGTTTATGCCATTAGAGGCAAAGTTGAAGGTTCATATGTGACCTTCCTAATTCAATGTTGTGTGTTATAATTTATCAATGTAAGGATCATATAATCATGAATTGAACTAGACTCTATTGTATATGGTTGATCTTGACTTGTAAAGTTAGAATTGAACCTTTATGATCAATTAAGGCTAGAATCACCTAGTAATGATGAATGTGATCAAATTACCTTGAAATATAGGTATAAAGAAGAGGTTAATAAAGAAACCTTGAGAGTGTGGTTGTGATCCTAATAGATAGGTCTTTAGGGTGAAGCTAGTGTGATTACCTAGTGTTGCTAAGACTTGAGGGTAAAGTATAAAAGAGAATAGAAGTCTAATAGGTTGAATTATGGTGAAAGGCCTATATTTACCTAACTTACCTTATAAATGCTTGATATACGAAAGTTATAGGATCACTTGAACATGGATTGATTATCAAGTACATCCTTCCATGAGAGACGAGTGTTAAGCAAGGCTTAACAAGTTATCATTGGGGTGCATGCTTGGCTCCAAGTGGATATTGACAATAAGATGGAGTGTCACACAAGATAAGGTCTGAACTCCAAGAATAAAGGAGAGACACACCTAGTTGATGTGAGGACTATCCAAGTTAAAAGAGGAACTCTTACGTAGTAGAGTGTGGGTTTTCCCAAAGTTAGGTCTCATGAGATAGGATCTTTCACATAGTTGAGTTGAGGTTCCTAGTAGAAATATCCATATCCAATGAACTAAAAGATGCTTGAGAAGCATTTCATAGTGTTCAAAGCATTACGAACTAAGACATGCTTAAGAAACATCTCATAGTGTTCAAAGCATTGTGAACTAAGCCATGCTTGATAAGCATCTCATAGTGTTCAAAGAATAATAGACTAAGACTTATGTAATGAAGTAACTCATAGTGTTCAAGAGTGTAAATGGACTTAGAAATGCTTAAGATATTATCTTATAGGATCTATATGAAAAAGAAACTTAGACATACTTAAGAGAGTATCTCATAGTGTTCAAAGTCTAAATGGAGTTAGACATGCTTAAGTAAGTATCTCATAGTATTCATGCTAGTAATGAACTTAGACATACTTAAGATAGTATCTCATAGGGTTCAAGTTATTAATGAATTAAGATGTGCTTAAGAGAGTACCTCATAATGTTCTAAAGTTAAAGAGAGGAACTAGGTTCCAAACCAAGAAGAGCTAGCATGAGGACCTAGAGGTATTACTTATCATGTATAGTATTATGGGGTGCTATGCATGCATTGCACAAGTATGACTTAGGGTCACTAAAGAGAAGTCTTGAGATAAGATTGGGCTAGAGTTGCCTTTTCTAGTTATAGTTGATTAAAGGTGAGAGATTCCCTTAGTTATGAGAGTTAAGCTGATAATGAGGGAAAAGTAGGGTGAATATGACTAGGATAACTTTAAGGCTATGCTTAGTGTGAAGGGTAGTATGGGATGCCTTTTATGAATTTGTCTTGAGGTTACATAGAAGTATGGTACCCTTATGTGATAGAGAAGCTTAAAGAGTTGACCTTGTACATAGATTTTTATTGAGATGACATGAAGACCTAAGTCTCGAATGTGAAGGTGGACTATGCCCAAGAATGACCAAAGAGAGGTACTTAGCTTGGATGGTAGTATGTGATTCTATCCTTGCATTGCACGAGTATACTTGGATGTTGCTTGTGAAGTAGTTCTCTTGTAATATGAAGGACTTAAGGTTGAAGTATGTAACCATGAAATTCTAAGTAAAGACTATGCCATGAACATGTTGTATCTCTTATTCTCATTAAATATATCTTATGTGACTTGTGTTTATATGATGCTTATATTGGAGACCATGCTATGACTATGATGATGATATTGTTATTATGTTATTGCCTTTTATGCTTATGTCTTATGTTGACTAACCATTTGAGATGCTCTTATGATGTTCTGTTAGATTTCATACTTGGTACATTTTGTACTAACGCATATTGCCTACATTCTAACCAAATGTAGGGTTGGAGGCTAGAGTTTCAAGGATTTAGAAGAATTAAAGAATTGGTGAGTCCTCCTAGCTTCGAGGACGAACCCTTTATTTCCTTATGTCATTTTTTATGATTTTTGACTTTGTATGGGCTGCGTCCCGAAGACTTTTATTCAGGAGTTTAAATAAATGGTTTGTGACAAAGGTTCTAGTACAGACTTCGACTTGATTTTATGAAATAAGACTTTGATTGTAAATGTTTTCAATTTTCCGTATTTTCTATTGTCTTATGTTAAGAATGTGCTAAGGGCTTGTATGCGATCCCTTCGGGGTCAACTACTCCATGTTACGACTAGGGGGTGCTCTCTGATCGTGACACTAAGAGGTTTTAGAATTAAGATTATCAATTAATAATTGTAGTAATTGGTTGTTATGGATTCAGCTCAAGAGAGTGAATCTTACTTTGATCCTACCTATCTAGCTCGTGAGAGTAGGTATATTGAGGTTTTGGGTTGTTTATAAGTGTGATGCTTCTCGAAGTTCGAGAGAACTCTCTTGATTCGAGATAGTTGATCGAGAGATGGCTATTACATCTAAAGCCTAGCCTACCCACTAAGATTCAATGACTTTTGTTAATTAGTAATCAGCTGTATTATGAAATTGGCAATTAATCGATCACATCCCTAAGGATCCCTTTCTATTTGATTACTCCCCTGTTTTAGTAGTTGTTAATTGACAATCCTAATCCCTCCCATCTGACACTAGTTGTCAACCCCTTTAATTTACTTTTTCAAAAAATTATATTCGTAAAACCTATTAGGACATGCATTTCACTTCGTAACTGAATTCTCTACTGTATCACTCTTTGTGGGATCGAATCCAACTCTTTACTGGGTTTATACTAGATTGTGATCGCCTACACTTAGAATTGGAGGAAGTGTAGTTCAGCATTATCACTTACTTCTTAGGAGTTTACCTTACAGAAATATCATCTGGTGGTGTGATAGTTCAGAATGGGTTAGAATCTTCATTTGCAGCGGAGGTTAAGGAAAAACAAGACAGTGATCCTATATAATTTTAGTTGAAAGGTGCAGTTCATTGCAGAAAGTTGAGGTTTTATCCCAAGGGGGAGATTGTGTGCTTCATTACCAGGGTCGCTTATGTGTTCCTAATGTGGGTGAGTTGAGGCAGCATATCCTTAGAGAAGCTCATAACTCCAGGTATTCCATTCATCCAGGTGCCACTAAGATGTACCGTGATCTATGGGAAGTCGTTTGGTGGAAAGGCATGAAGAGGGACATAGCAGATTTTGTGGCTAAGTGTCCTAACTATCAACAGGTTAAGGAATAACATCAGAAACTAGGAGGTATGGCTCAAGAGATTAACATTCCTACATGGAAGTGGGAAGTGATAAACATGGACTTCATTACAGGTTTACCTCGTACTCACAGACAACATGACTCCATTTAGAATATAGTGGACAAAGTCACTTAATCCGCTCACTTCTTAGATATCAAGACTATAGATTCAGTGGAGGACTACGCCAAAATCTACATCCATGAGATAGTCAGGTTCCATGGGGTTCCATTTTCTATCATGCCAAACTCTATATCAATGAGATAGTCAGGTTGCATGGGGTTCCCCTTTCTACCATCTCAGATAGAGGTCCTCAATTTACCTTTCATTTATGGAATTCGTTTCAGAAAGGTCTTGGTACTTAGGTAAATCTCAGCACAAAATTTCATCCACCGATGGATGGCTAGGCATATCGTACCATTTAGACCTTATAGGACATGTTGAGAGCTTGTGTGATCAAATTCAAGGGTAGTTTGGATGATCACCTACCTCTCATATAGTTCGCCTATAATAATAGCTTATATTCTATTATTTAGATGGCATCATATGAGTCACTATATGGGCGCAGATGCACATCCCCAATTGGTTGGTTTGAAATAGGTGAAGCAGCCTTGATTAAGCTAGATTCGGTCATAAGGCTATGGAGAAATTTCAACTCATCAGAGATAGACTAAAGACATCCCAGAGTCGTTAGAAGTCCTATGCAGATGTGAGGAGAAGGGACTTAGATTTTGAAATCGATGATTGGGTTTTCCTGAAGGTGTCATCTATGAAAGGGGTAATGAGATTTGCCAAGAAAGGAAAGCTCAGTCTCAGATATGTAGGTCCTTACAAAATCCTGAAAAGGGTTGGTAATGTGGATTATGAATTAGAGTTGCCAGCAGAACTAGCAACGGTTCATCAAGTCTTTCACAATTCCTTGTTGAAAAAGTGTGTGGGTGATCCAGCACCATTAGAGTGTGTGGGTGTGAAGGATAGTCTCACTTATGGATTGGTACCAGTTGAAATTCTTCACCACAAAGTTCATAGGCTGAGAAATAAGGAAGTCGCTTCAGTGAAGGTTTTGTGGAGGAGTCAGTTTGTAGAGAGAGCTACTTGGGAAGCAGAAGCAACCATGATGGCCAAGTATCCTCACCTCTTTCCTTTTGATTTCGTTTCATCTTGAGGTAATAGTTCCTCTCAAGTCTTTGAGTTTACTCATGTGTAATTTAGTCTAAGTATCTTGTTCGCTAAGTTATTCTTGCATTTCAGCATATTTGCATGCTCTTGGAACTCAGTTTACTAAGATATCAGTTTCTAATACTTAGTGGTAGGAATTGCAGCTTCTTCCCTCCATACTCAGCTTGTTTAGACTTCATTCGAGGAAGAATGTTCCCAAGGGGGAGATAATGTAACACGTCGGATCTCAAAATGGATAAAACCCTAGTTTTGAGAAAACTGGTGCCAGTACCAACGAAACCACCCAAGGACCATAGGTAGAACCACAGACCATATGTGGGGTTTCGTCGTTAAAGTACAAACTTTGATGGTTTCTGATCCCACCCACGGTCGACCTGTACGGTTCGTGTTTGGACCTAGGGAACGTAGGTTTGACTATAGGTGAGGGTGAACAACTATTTAGAGGAAAATGGTTGTTGGGTCAACTTCAAACGGTCATATCTTTTAGCACAAAACGAATTAGATGGCCCATTACCTATAAAATTAAAGATATTTGGATCCTCTTTCCAACGCCATCGAGCTTGCTAAAATCTATTATCAGAGTAAAAGGTTATGCTTAGTTTAGTGAAGCCTTGTTGGGAAGAGCATAAACGACGACCACAAATGATGGTTGGTAGTTCAAACGATGGCCTGTCAGTCCTGTAGTAGATTACACTCGTCAGTTTTAAGTTAGGGCTATTTTGGTCCTTTTCCGTATGCATTAGGCACTTAAACTAGGTTGTTTGATGCCTCAACTAGGACATTTTACTCAATTTAAGCCTAATAACCTATTCAGACATACTTAGAACCCTAATTCTCCAAAAATCATCCAAACATGGAGCAAAAAGAAGAGGAAAAGTTGACCAAACCTCCTAAGAACAAGCAGTAGTGTTCTTCAAAGTTCAGCCCGAAATCCAAAGGATTTCGCCGTAGATTTCATCACCAGGTATGTGGGATTTTACTAGTGGCTTCCTTTCATCCGCTAGGTCCCTAGAATTCAGTCAGTTCGTTGATTATAAATAGTTTATTTAGACCTAGGGCTTGTAAAATCTTGGGAATTAATTGTAATTTCAGATGCTATAGAATCTATAGTCTACGTAACATGTTTTCTTGGAAAGTTTGCATAATTATTTGTATAAATTTTAGTACCCTAGTTTGTTTAAATTCTCTTAGTTGATGAATTATACTTGCAAGGTCAGTTAAACAGAAGTTAATGCTCCAGATTTTGAATGTCACATTCTATGTATATAAATATTGCATTCTAAGTAAGCATGTCTGTATTTTGAGGTATTAAGTATTTAGTGCATTTCAACTTCATATGTATTCAGTTGGGAGTAGACTTAGCACCGAGTTAGACTAGGGTTCAGCGTACCCTTATAACCCAGAACTACGTGTCCGCGTAGGATTTTAAGTCCGCTCTATTGTGCATCAGATTTAGTGATCACGCCAGCCATGACTTCATACCCTGGCAAGATGTATTAGGTCCTCTCGATGGTGTGTATACATTAGACTCCACGTTTAGCTAACATGGTTTATGTTGGTTAATAGTAGCCCCCACAGTCAGACTCTTAGTGCATTTGACTAGGTTTTTCTAGCAATTATATCAGTATATAGTTCACCATGTTATCTTCATGATTATTACTTGGTCATTGCATTCAGCTCAGCTTTTAAGTTATGTATAATATTTATATTCTTGTTCAAATTTGTCATTGCTCAGTTATGCTTTATTCAGCTCATATATATTTGGTTCAATTTAGTGTCTATATCATGCATGCTCAATGCATTCCATGTACTGATGCATACTCTACACTATATCATTTCATTATGTAGGTTTCAAGTACCTAGAATCCAGATCACGCTTAGATTGATTCTCGGTCCGCATTCAGCAGCTTCTGTGGTGAGTCCTAATATTTTAAGGATAATAGACATGCTTTCATTTTAGTCATTATCTTTAGTTTTAGTTTTGTTAGAGTTTGCTTGGGGCATGTCCCAACAACTCACTTCAGTTAGAGGATTTTCATACATAATAACAGATTCAGTTTGAGTTGTTAAGTGGTTGTTCGTTATCACTAAACTCTTAGTATGTTTTATATATATATTCAGACTATTAGGGTTTTTTCCCCACACCGAATATTTATTGATTTAGCTTCCGCGTAGTTCATGCTTTACTTAGTTATTTTCATTATGCTTATGATATGTCAGACTGAGTGTTAGCTTGGGGTCACTCATGATCCTAGGTCCCGTGATACGTCAAGGGGATAGCCTTAGGTCGTGACATCATTAGTTTTAAAGAGGGGTATTTTGGTATTTTCCACTACTTCTAAGCCTAAACCACAACCTTTTTACACCTACTGAAGGGTCTAAACAGTTTTAAAACTTTATTTTGGATTCTTTAACACTTCAAAGGCTTAGAGCAATGATTCAGGAGGACAAAAACTAGGGTATTCTATTGTTCTTTGAATTTCGTCGATTTGCCCAAGAACTTTTTTCTTTTCAGGTATGTAATGATATCTTATTGATGGACTGAGTTCGTACTAATGCCCTACATCTACTTTCTATACTAAAAGGGTAATCTCTGGTTCCCTCTTTAGTTTTAAGTATTCTTGAGAAGAGTTGTTGTATTCCGATTTGCTATTCCTAATTTTTGAGTTGCTATATATTATGCATTGAGAATTTTGAGTTGATTGCTCATGTCTATTTTTAGATGATTATTCATTGAGTTATTGTTGAGAATATTTTTAACCAAACATTTATCTTAAATTAATTTTATGAGAAAGTAAAAAGGATTTTTGAGGAAAGTTTAAAGAGATATTTTGAGTAATGTTTTAAGGGAACTATTGATTCCCAAATTTATCATTTTTACATTGAGAAAAGAGAAATTTGGTTTCTAAATGAGTAATGTGTTCAGAGTAAATTCAGAGCAGTTACCTCTTTTAAGAGGATATTTTGAGCAAGTACCTCAAATTGAGAAAGAGTATGTTTCATACATTTGAGCATGAGTATAATATTGAGAACCGATATGGGGATGAGTTCAGAAAACTCACATTCTTCATAAAGCATGTAGCCAACATGGGTCAAGGATCATATTTTTTTAGATGATCCTTATTGTTTTCGAGCAGAGCTTTAGCGGATCCACTTAGTTGATGTGTTCTATACCCCAAGAAGATATATGATAGTTCTGGCAGTATGGGGGAGACATTGTTTCATCACATAGTGTCCCGACCCGAGCCTACACCCTAGACGTGGCCGACACTCAAGAACCATTGTTGGTCCCCAAGAGAACCCTCATCCTTGCGGACTACAAGCAAAAGACTAACTTGAGCATACATAAGCATCAAATTAAAATAAACGTTTAAAAATAAGTTACTAAATCTCAAAACTTTGCTAAATATATTGAGTATAAAACATAAGTTTTAAATAAAATATCTGAAACTGAAAGACTCTCCAAAATTGTCTATCTATGAAGACTCTACTATATATATACGAGCGTCGGGACAAGACCCACAACTACTCAAAATGTTAATAATACTAACAACTCATAAAGCTGGAGTCCATCAGAAGCAAGGAAGTCTTATTCAAAAGATGACGGGAGGATGAACTGATCTCAACATATTCTTGTTGAGGATATTAAGAAACTGTATCTACATCATTAAAAGATGCAGGTCGAATGAGATCATTACATTGAATGTACGAGTATGTAATATTGTTGAATAACAAATAACTGAAAGAAAGGAATGGAATAGACAACTATGTACTTAAGCTGAATGTAAATAAATAACAAAGTTAAATCATATAAAACTTAACAAAAGTACCTACTCATCTATGAACTCACATATTAAGTGATATATAAAAATACAGTTTAACAATATTGGGAGATTCTCTAACCCACAACCATCACTATAGGTTACGTGATGATACAGCGTCTCGGCCACGCTGCCATAACTGTCCTATACCTTGCCGGAATATAGGAATCCTTAACTAAGTGGACCCACTAAGCTATGCTTAAAAGAAATAAGGAATCATCTAAAAAGTATGACCCTTTACCCATGTTGGCATAAATGGTTTATTTGGGCTGTGAGTTGTTTGAACTCTCCCCCATATCAGTGCTCAATACTACTCCCAATAACATTACTCATGCTCATATGTTTAAAAAACATAAAACTTCCTCTGGTTTGAGATAATTGCTTAAACTACCCTCCTAAAATAGGTAATTACTCTTGAAATAACTTTTGAACTCATAACTCATTTAGAAATCTCAGTATCTCTTTTATCGATTTAAAAATTGATGCCTCTGGAATACATAGTGTCGTTATGCTCATACTTAAAAACACTTTCTCAAAAACATTTCAAAATCATATTATATGATCATTGATGACTCGGGAAGTCATACTGCATAAACATTGATGGGATATCTAGATACCATACTAATTAATTATTGATGGCATACTCGATTGTCATTGTCACGCCCCGAGACTACCCCCGAGACGCGGACACGGGACCTAGGACCACAAGTGATCCCAAGCTAACCCTGCTGGCATGATCATGAGCATACTAAAGATAACAAATTGATGCGGAAGATAAATCATAATTTAAAATGAAAAGATGGGGAATACCCATATACTATAACTGAGATATAAGAAAAACTGATGAGTTTAATACAAAGGAAATATTAACTCAATACTAAGCTGAATCTAACTATGTCTGAAATAAGCCTCTAAACTGACT